>JAQIWD010000656.1:0-18225 GCA_034694825.1 Anurida granaria
ATTTTAAACCTATGAATTTACAAACAGTGTCACATGGTTAATTGAACATGAAAAGTTAATTGAGGTAAAGAAGGTTACAAGGTGATGTTCTTACCACTTTGCTTTAGGTTAATTTAACTAGAATTGAATAATTAGTTGACAAACTTGAACAAATTCATCTAAAACTTGTTTCTTTTTCTGAATTTGCATATTTTCATGCCTTCTTCGCTTCGAGTTTAACTTTGTTTATGCGCCGGTTTTGAATTTTCGAGTTTTCCCGCCTTTTGTTTTGGGGTCTCAAGAAGGACGAGTCAATGAAGGTCAAATTGAAGGTCAAATTGGGCATCTGAGGGAGGTAAAGGGGTCGAACGGGTTCAAGGGTACCAGAAGATGACCTCTAGATGATTTATTTGTATAGGTTGACCCTGATTAATCTCGTCTTCATGTCATGACATGTCCAGGTTCTGTGGGCCTTCCTTATAAAACCCTACTCGGATATTTTGTCCCAATTTTAAAATACTCACGTGTTTACTTTCTTTTTTCACAATTTAATAATTCTAATTTCTTTTACCTAAATTAATTGATTAGTTTGATTTGTCAACACTGATTAAGTGTTGACCTCTTAACCGTCAAAGAATTTAGGAATTTTGATTTGTGGACAAGGTTGACTAATCGTTTATTAGAGGATCAGAGGTCATGCGCCCCCTTACAGAAGAGGAAACAAGGATATTCTTTGAGAAATTGGCCAAATTGTAAGTTATTTAATTTAATACTCCTGTTTTGATTGATGTGTATTAATTGAGATGATTAGTAATTCATTGTTTGATTTTAGTATTGGTGAGAATATCAAAGTGTTGATTGATCGTCCAGATGGTCCCTACTGCTTCCGTCTCCACCGTGAGCGTGTCTACTATGTCAATGAAGAAATCATGAAGATGTCAGGGAGCATCTCCAGGGATAACCTCATCTCCCTTGGGACTTGCATTGGGAAATTTACAAAGTCAAAGAAATTCCATCTACACATCACTGCACTCGACTACCTCGCACCCTACGCAAAGGTTAATCAATTGAATTCATTCCCATTAAGTCTGTTTTTAATTAATCTCATGGATTAATACAGGCCAAGATGTGGTTGAAGCCTTCGGCAGAGCAGCAGTTCCTCTACGGTCACAATGTCACCAAGGCAGGACTTGGACGCATTTCCGAGAATGTGGAAAAGTACTCTGGAGTTGTTCTCTACTCCATGAACGATCTACCACTCGTAAGTATCCTCACCCCTATTCCAAGGAGTCGACCTTACCTTTTGACCTGATTAAACATAATGGTTAATTAATATTTTATGATTTAGGGTTTTGGTGCAGCTGCCAAGTCCACCGCAGACTGTCGACACGTTGACCCTGCCACGCTCGTTTGCTTCCACCAAGGTGACATTGGTGAGTATCTCAGGAGTGAAAATACGCTCACATAAACGTCTCCCATAATTAATTACCCTTAATTAATTGACTAAATTAGTCCCTTATGAATTCCTATGAGATGATGTTCTAAATTTCTCTAATCCAGAAGACATTTAATAAATCCCCATTTGGTCTCTTTGGAAACAGTTCTTGTCCCCTTAGTGTGTTGGTTTATTAGCTCCCCCTCCCAGTCACTTATTTGACCCTTACTTGAAAAGTGAGTCACTTTTCGTTCCAAATTTAGCATGACCCAACTCAAAATTAACCCCGTAGAAGTGTTGGGTTAAGGGATGATGATCAGAGGTCAACCAGGAGGGGTTGAACCTCTTGGAGATTCTGATGGTCCCAGTTCATCCATGACATTCCTGGAGGGTGACATGGGAGAAGAAACAAAGTTCAATGATCTCACAACAGTCGTAAGTCCCTTCATAATTTTCTCCAGTGCCTCCACCATTCATTGATTAATTCCATTTGTAAATTGTAATTGTAGGTAAAGGAGAAGATATTTTCGTTCTTGGATCCATTTGATTTGCAACTTGTGCGTACTGTTTGTTCCAATTGGTTCTACTTGATAAACAACAAGTGGGGGATCCGCGGAGTAATTGACAATCGGAATACTGAACTCCTCGTCCTCAGTCCATGGATTGTAAATGTCCAGCTACTCAGCCTCACTCGACCTCTACCACCGACTGGACTCAGTTTTGGACTCAGGCTAAGGGAAGTCTACTTCCGGGGAATCATCGTCTCTTACAATCTCATCCCACTCCTCCAGTCATGTCCACATCTCCAGTCAATCACTTTTGATGACCCAACCATTGATCTCCCACTGGACATTATGAGGTCACTCACACCCCTTGACCTCTCCCTCCCATCTTGTACTCACCTGGAATTCCTCTGCTGGAACTTGACAGAGTCCCTCAACACGATCCTCTCCATTCTGAGTCTTATCCAGTTTGGGTCCTTGACCGAGATTGTCCTTCGCTCTGTTCATCCCCCCATGCTCCCCCTAGGACTCATCTTTGCACCCTTCCCACGACCCCTTCCAGCCAACACCACCCCCCTCATGGCCCTTATCCTCAAGAATCTTGCGTCATTGACTAGGCTCTCCGTGGGTACCCTTGTTGTCCAGAATGAATTCATCTTTCTCCAGGGGAGTGGGGAGACGGGAGGGAACGTTGTCCAGTTGCAGGAACTCCACCTCCACAATTTGTATCTCTCCTGGACAAGCATCCTGGAGAACCAGGGGAATCTGGAAGTCCTCTCCATTGGACACTGTCAGGCCCAACAGTGGGCAGAAATAAGGTCAGGAATACTAATAAATTTCAGGAATTAATTCATGTCTGGACATTTCTCCTGATTTTTTTTTCATTTTGTACAGAACCTCCATCACGCGATGTCAAGGGTCACTCCGGAAGGTTGAGCTACAAGGAAGGACCTTCGGCGTCCCCTGGGAAAATGACGTCTTTGGAGAATGTGAACACCTCGAAGAACTTCACATGAACTTATCACTCAGCCCCAAGCGTCTCCTCTCCCAACTACCAACCAGTCTCCAGGAATTGGCAATTGATGGACCAATTGAACTCCAGGAAATTGGACAACTGCGACATTTGACCTCCCTCAAGAAACTCCAGCTCAACTCCCTTGGTCTCAATCTCCTGATCCTATTCCCTGGAAATCCAGAGGAAGGGGAAGAGGTCACGGAGGTCATCCGTCTCGGGCTCTTCCTTGACCTGCTCCTTAGCCTCACGTCACTACAAGTATTCCAAGTAGGTCAATCAATTCATTCCATCACCAATTGCATCTGGGGCATCAGTTGACCTTTCTTGTTAGTTCAAGGACTGTGCTCAAGATGCCCTTGACTGGGTTCGTATCAATGGATTCTGTCGGCAAGTGACGTCTGAGACTCCAGGGATGACATTCCAGGATCATTTCTACGATGTCCATGGACAACTTATCCAGCATGGACTCACACTCAAGATCCCATCGGAATTCAATCGATCGGAACTTAGAATTCCGGCTGATGGGGGAGAAGGAGGACTCAGCTCAGGGGGTCTTCAGTCAGTGGGGTTCATTGGGAATGTCCTTCGAATGTTTGGCCTCTGACCTCGTTTTCTTTCATTGGAATACCATTCCCCCTCTTCCAGATTTCTCATAATCCCCCCCTAGAAAAGTGATTAAAAAGTAATCAAGTGCAAGTGAAATTGAGAAGAGTGGAGGAGAAAAGAGAAAGTTTGTAAATTAATTTGGAATCTCTCCTTCCTCCTTTTACTTTTCTCCATTTGGGATTTAAATTGGATTCCTCGTCTCTTTCTATCTAAGTTCCCATATCCCCTGGAATACTGGAATACTCTCAATGTCATGAGGAGGAAGGTGATGGAGACTGGAGAAAGTGGGAGATTTCCTTGGAATGAAGATCCATTGTAGAGAAGATGGAAATGTTACCTTGTCTCATCTATCTCTCACCAGCACAAGGAACTCCTGGAGAACTCCTGGAGAGGTGGTGGGTCCGTTTATTGATCTTTTAGAAATGGAGGGTGGGTTC
The DNA here is from genome assembly GCA_034694825.1 of Anurida granaria. Taxonomy (NCBI): domain Eukaryota; kingdom Metazoa; phylum Arthropoda; class Collembola; order Poduromorpha; family Neanuridae; genus Anurida; species Anurida granaria. Next base: position 3,976 of record JAQIWD010000656.1, read on the forward strand.
TTCCTTATGCCTCTTCTTCTAATCACATCACAATTCACAAGACGAGAGAGATCCAGGGTAGAGAACTTTCCAATGCTCAGGACGAAACTTTCACTCTGCTCCTGGATCTTCTTGGAAGAGGAGGACGGGGACTAGACGACGACGCCCCATCAGACCCATCAGCCAAAACCCAAAAGGTCAACTAGGGGTCAATTCCATTTCCGTGCTAAAAAGGAAAAACTTTCATATCCACCGAGGTCAAGGGTTGACATGTTTGGGAGAATGGGGAATGACTCTTTCATTTTGTCACAAGTGGACTTTCTCCTGAATTAAAGTGAGTCAAGGTCAAGTGATGGTTGACCCCTACTATGTCAGGAGACCTCCTGGTCCAGGTAAGCCCCATCTCCCTCTCCCTCATAAGAATGCCAATCACAATGTTCTTTCTTTCCAGAAATGGAGCGTCTCTCTGCCAGTTTTGCCAAACTGTTTGGGGCAGGGGAGCCCCACCTCAACCACCATCACCCACACATGTCCCATGTGATCACGCAGCAACCTTTATTTGGATCCCAAATCTCGAATACAAGTAGCATGGGCATGGTACCCATGTCATGGTCAATGGGTCACCACCCGCATCCCCTCTCACCCCTTTCACCCCCACACATCCACCACGGTGGACAGGAGGATGGACATGGACAGTCCCACGGTGGTCACTCCCAACCCCACCACCACCACCATCAGTCCCAGAGGAATGAGGAACTACCCACATCAGAGCCACCGCCACCCCTTGGGATCCCACTTCCAGGCCTGGAAATCCTGGACAACGTTCCCTTCATTAAAGTCACGGATGCAGGTCTGTTCCTGAATTAACTGAGAACTAATTGATAAAATTAGATTAATTGATTAATGGGGATGTTGTTATTTGTTAGGTATTTTCCGTGGTAGTTATACCTGTTCTCCTAATTATGGGATCCTAAGTCGTGAGGGGAATCCACTGCTCCATGCTACGACGAGTAAACTCTTTTGTCCTTTTGATGCGAGGATGAAGACGGTGGGAGTGAGGGATGGAAGCTCCCTGATATTCCAAATTAAATTCCTACCATCAATCTGCGAATGTGACTCTGAAGTAAGGGCATTTCCATTCTTATTCTACAATTATAATTCAAGGAATCAAGTAATTAATTGTAATTAGGAAAAGAGATGTTTTGCGGTGTATTCTCCTTTGTACGAGTCTCCGTTTGGTGCCATTTTGTTTGAGGCAGGTCAGATCAAGTACTCTCTCCGGATAATCAATGCCCTCGAAGGAGAAACATTTGCAGTCCAATTCATCTCATCCACGGATATCTCCGTAAGACCACCACCCCACCATATACCCTTAATCCTTTGATTAATCCCTAATCAATTCTTGATTATTGTGTAGATTGTAGGGGCAGATACCCGAATCCTGGCAATAATTAACATCCTCAGGAAAAGAGGAGAGAAGCAAAAGTATACGATGACATTTACAGAGGACATAAGTACAGCCAACAAAGCTCTCTTCCTCGCATGCATCATCACGCTTGTAAGTACACATGAAATAACACGGAAGAAGTCAAAAGGTCACGTCTACTTGTCCCAACAGGATTTGGTGAGCTGTGAAGCGACTTGCAGTAAGTGCATCTGCCTTACCCCCTTTCTAATAGCCTGTCTCACAATCTTTGGGGTCGCAGTGGCATCCACAAGGGACGACACAGCAAAATCACAGCAAATTCGAAGGCCAACATAGCTCAAGTGTAGGCTCAAGCGGGGATGAGTTTCTGCTCATTAGCTCATCCGTAGCTCACTTAAAAGTAAAAACATAAAGAAGTCTCCTTCCTTTTTGTAGTGAAAGTAAAGTGAAAAGAAAGGTAAGAGAAAGTCCCTTAACCTTAAGGAAATATCCTAATAACCTAAATGAACCCACCATGGAACCAAACCAAAGCTCATAAACTCATAATAATGAATAGTCGTACTTACCTCTAGAGATACAAGGATATGATTGGGCCACTGACCTCTCTCAAGGGTCACCAACGAACTCTTTAGTTTTAAATCCTTTTGTTTTTCATAGAATGAGATTAATAAAGAATTTAATTTTTGAGAGGATTGGCGGAATTTTGTAGAGATTTACGTTTTCCAGGAGGGTCACTTCAAGGGCACTGGCTGTCACTGCTCAGTGCTCACCAGACTGATCGAAGCGTCCTTTTCTGAACGATTGATTGTTCAATTGGTGGCGGTAAAAGTGGTTAATTTGAATTTTTTCTTCTGTCGGTTGGTTGGTTTCTTTTCTTTTCATTTCTGTTTGAGTGGGTGGGTCTGGCGTGGGTCACCCAGTCCCACTGACGCCCATTCCCCTCTCCATAGATGGGTCAACCAATCGCTCTAGGGGGTACTTACACTACAGCCTAAGGCCACCCAAGCAAGACAGTGCGGGGTATTATTCCAGCAAGAAATAAAATATTAAATTCGTTAAAACGATCGAGAGTCACAATTAAATTAACAAATGGGAGTGAAATAATTTCAAAGTGAATAAATGAAGTTGTATCAAGTATTTTCTTAATTGTATAATTCATAATTCATAATTAATTTATCAATTATTTTATGTTTCTTGCCCATATCTGGATATCTCTTGTTGGTAGTTGGTGGAGCTCTGGTGTGAGTCTTTGAGGAACCAAGAGGAGGAAGGAGCTTCTTGGGAAGCCAAAAGCCCACATCCACACGCAGCAGGAGGAGACGAAAGGACCACCACCTGAACAAATTTAACACAAATTGTTTACATATTTAGTACAATTAATTAATTAATTTGATTAGTTTAAATCAATTAGTTGAGGGGAAGGTCATCATGGCTGCGTCCAGTTTACCCGCACCTATCGACTACGTCTGCATTAACTGCTCAGAACCAGGAGCTGTGGGCGAGATACACATCTACTCGGCTGACAATGAGTTTGAACGGAGTCTCACCATACTGGATGCTCTTGGGGAAATATTCACATCAAGCAACCTAATTGTAGCACAAGAGGCAAAGATCACCGTCTTCATGTGCTCTAAATGTGCAGAAGCGATTAGCTACATGTACCAATACTACAACAATCTACTCCAACTCTCCATTTCCAATGGGTACATCTGTAGACTCATCTCACAAATAGAGACTTGGCATCATCAACAGTTGAGTCAAGGGAGGTTGGAAGAATATCATCACCACCAGGGACAACCCCATGGCACAGAAACAGAATTCATTGGATTCACCACGAGTGGGGATGACGAAGGGAGCTATGACTTTCCACCACTCGAAACTTCAGAAGAACAAACTGTCTACAGTGACGCCCGTAAGTACTTTACAAACTTAATACTGAATTCTGAAAATATTTAAGTACTAAAATGGATTCTGTTTTATTGTAGAAGTGACAGAGGAAGTGGTTACGACCAAGCGGAAAGTTGGAAGACCTCGTACAAGACCAATTCTTCACAAGCTCCAAAAGAAGGGTGGAGTCAAGCGGAGGCCAAGGGTCGTCCTTCCAAAGGTCAAGAAACCCTTTGGGTACGGGAGTATCAAGGAACGACGCCTCATCAAATGTTCCTTTTGTCCAGAAAAGTTCTTGATGAACCTCCGCCTCCATGAGCACATCCTGGCTGTCCATGAGCAGAAGCAAAAGTGTCAATGCCACAAGTGTGGATTCCAGTACTATCCAGACATTATCAAGTTTGAGACGCACAAGTGCTTGACAGAGCAGATGAAGACCGCACCAGATGCAGAGCAGCCCCTCATTTGCGAAGTTTGTGGAGTTCGCTATGGTGGTAAGTCAATTTAGTCAAAACTATCCCAGGATCTCTGATTGATTAAATGCATTTCTCTATTTGACTTTTTGTGACAGGGGATCGCCTAATGATGTACCACATGGAACAAGTCCATGCTCAGGAGAACATCCGCTACAAATGTCACCAGTGCAACACCAACACAGCCACTCGACACACTCTCCATCGTCACATTGAGAGAGGTAATACAACTACAATTAATCAAATCAATCTCAAGACCTTGACCCCGAATGTTTGTTGTTTTTAGCTCATTCCAAGGTGAGGACTTACCTCTGCGGGTGTGGTGAGGAATTTGAGCAGAAACAGGGATTGACGGATCATTTGCCTTGTGAGCGAATGCTCACTTGTGCTGTCTGCAAAAAAGTGTTTACACGGAAGGGTCTCCTCCTCTCCCATCAACGCTATAAGCATCGTCCACCACCTCCACAGTTCCAGTGCCCCGTCTGCCACAAACCACACTTTTCACAACTCAAGTTTGATCGCCACGTTCGGTAAGTTTCCTTTTAAAAAATGAAGTTAATTTGAATGAAATTTTGATTTTTGTAACTCTTCTTCAGATCACACAATTCGAAACCAGCGCAGGAGTGGCCATTGTCTCAGAATGTAAAGACAATGCCGCAAGGACACTTTCCTTGTGAGACTTGTGGAAGGACTTATAAATTGAAGGCCTATCTCCTGGAACACATTGACTTTGCCCATCCAAGTGAGCGTGAGACGGTGAGGATGCTTGAGAGTTCCATCAAGTCCATCACAGAGGAGCCAATCACAGTCCTCGTTCAACCATCAGCCACTGACGCCACTATCCTTGAGTACGTTGAGACTTTTGGGGGTGGTGGGGGTGGGCCATCGAGTGATATGAAGACGATATTGGATAATGACCCAGAGAGGAAGTACGAATGCAGTCTCTGTATGAAGAGATACAAGACAAGGACACATTTGGCCAATCACTACAAAACACACACAGGTGAGGTCAAGAATCAAAAGGGATAAACCGAAATTAACTGAAATGATACTAATGTGTACCTTTTTAGGAGAATATCGAAATCTCACTTGCCCAATCCCTGGCTGTGAGCATAAAGTTAGGGGAAGGGCCAAATTGGAGGCTCACATGAGGATGAAACACCCAGAGAGTATCCCAGAAGAGGAGCAATACCGATGGCAATGTGAGAATTGTGGCAAGTTTTGCATTTCCCGTGACCATTTGCGGAAACACGCTTTTATTCACATGGATCCACGCGAGAGGGAGATCAAGGGAGGAGGGCAAAAGAAAATCCCATGCCCAGTTGATGGGTGTGGAGTTAAGGTTGCCAACCGTAGTAACCTAGAGGCTCATATCAGTTCCAAGCATCCAGAGTCCCTTCCAGAAGAAGATCGGAACCGTTGGAGGTGTGAAGTTTGTGACAAGACATTTGGAGCTAAGAAGAGTTTGGATCGTCATTTGGTGACTCACAATGATGCAGACCCTCTCCTCTCCTGTGACCAATGTGGAATGTGCTTCAAGCGTCGCTATGTTCTCAACCAGCACATGGCAAGGAAACACGGAATAGGGGGTCAGGGTCCTGAGGAAGAGGAAGGGTCTGCCATTGTGATTATGGAAGTGGATGCACCCGAGTCCAAAGTGGACATTGGAACACTTGGGACGATGCGGAGGAGCACTCTGAGGATCAGCGGTGGACCCACTACCAAGAATGACTCTGACACCATCCAGGTCTGGAAGTGCAAGATTTGTCAGAAATATTTCAGTGTCAACCTTAGTAAGGAAGATCACATGGCTGCTCGACATCCCCAGAAATACTAACAGAGGGAGAAGAAGGAAAAGTGGATCTAATTATTTTACAAATCAAGCACACATTTAACATTTCAGTCTAGAAGAGTTAATTACTTGATTAATTCTTTACTTTTATTTAATAAGTAGGATAGATAGTCATGATGTTCAAACAGTTACAATTAATTGATTATTAATTCATTAATCTGATTAATTTTAAATTATCCTTAGAGGATCCTCTTGTTTTTGGTCTTTGATTTCCAGTGGGTCACTCCCTTGTCTCCTCTCTCTTTAAACTTTCCTGGAGTTAAGTGGCCTATGAATTCCTAATTGTTAATTAACTAGGGGTTAATTAATATTCTATGATTAATAGAAATAAATTCTAATTATACAAGTAGATATTCATAATAAGGTGGTATTATGTCCATTGCCCATCTCTGAATTTCTTTCATGATTCAACAAGAAAGAACAACAAAAACAAAGGACAAGGGATCAGCTGATTTAGAAATGAAAGGACGACGCACTCAAGCATTCCCTTTCACTTGTTTCACTCTTTCCAGCCATCGTTCATTGTTTCTAACAAACTAAACCATTCAAGTAAGTCAATTAATAGTAAATCAATTGATTTGGATTCTTTATGAATTAAATAATCCTTTCTTACTCTGCTCAACTCAAGGTAGGAGCTCCAAGGGGATTTTGGAAGAGATTGAAGCCTGGAAGTTCCAATTGATCCAAGGATGGGATCGGATGATAAACAGCAGATTCTGAACATACGATTCAATCAAGACAAGAGTAAGTGAACGACCACAGGAGTATCCCTTCATTAACTTAATTTATTCCTACACTCTGTAGGTTGTTTCATTTGTTGCATGGAAAAGGGTCTACGAATCTACAATGTGGAACCTCTCGTCGAAAAAGTCCATTACGGTAACATCACTTTATTAATATCCTCTCATCCTGTGGTTGGGGTACCTAACAAAATATTCCACTTGAATTGGAATTGAATTGTCACTATGCTTTACGTTCTTGGGTAGATGAGCCATCGATAGGGAGTGTTGGTTTCTGTGAGATGGTGTATCGTTCCAATTTATTTGGAATGGTGAGTGGGGGGACGAGGCCAAAATATGCAGAGAATTCCGTCTTACTCTACGATGACACGACCAAGAAATCCGTTCTTGAGTTTACGTTCAATCAGGCTGTCCTCGGGGTGAGATGCAAGAGGGATCGACTGGTGGCCATTCTTAAGAATCGAATCCATGTATTCTCATACCCTTCCAACCCTGAGAAATTAATGACTATCCCAACTAGGGACAATCCACTCGGTAATACTTTTCTAGATTTCTATCAATCTAATCCACATTTGTCTTTATAATTTTTGTATGTTTGCATTTAGGCCTCTGTGAACTCTCGACGGGCTCAGGGACTCCTAATCTCCTCGTATTCCCAGGATTCAAAATTGGATCTCTCCAATTGGTCGTAAGTCTCACTTACCTCCGTTCCATTAATCCCAATTAATCAATTGTGGATTCCTGTAGAGTTTGACTGGTTCTGAGACTGCAGTGACGAGTAGTCCAGGGACTATTCATGCCCACCAAGGGGACCTTGCCTGTCTCTCCATGAATTCCAAGGGGACTCTCATAGCGACTGCCTCTGACAAGGGAACCCTCATTCGTGTCTGGGATGCAGGGAAGAAGGAGATCCTGAATGAACTCCGTCGTGGTTCTGATCCTGCTACTCTCTACTGCATCAATTTCAGCCCTGACTCGGAATTCCTCTGTTGCTCAAGTGACAAAGGGACGATCCACATCTTTGCTCTCAAAAATCCTGCACTCAATCGACGATCCACGTAAGTTCTACAGGGTACCCGGTACACTCATCCTATTTCTCAAAGTCTAACTGGTCCTGGTATTTGTAGATTTTCCAAGATGGGTTTCCTGGGTCAATACGGTGACTCCCAATGGGCTTTGGCCAATTTCACTCTTCCTCCAGAATGTGCCTGCATCTGTGCATTCTCTACCCACAAGTCGGTCGTAGGTACGGTTCCCTCTCATGGGTATTATTTTAATTAATCCATTAATTGCTTTTAATTTATGATGTGTGATTATTTCCAGCTGTATGTATGGATGGTACTTTCCACAAGTATGGATTTAATGCAGATGGGACATGCAGTCGACTCCTCTATGACGTTTTCCTAGATGTCTGCGGTGAAGATGAGTTTTAGATTTATTAACCCTTCAATTTTGCTCAATCCAATCGACGGAATCGCATACTTTTATTAATCTAATTAAGTCTTTTCTAAAAACAAAGGCCTCTTTTTCTTTTCTAAGGATCCATTTTTGGATGAATGATTTCAAAATGCATATTTTAGAGGATTAAAATGTTTGTGTGATTTGTTGGTGAAAGTCCTTCAGGATTTTCGGTTCAACGAATCTTCCGAGATGTAAAAAAGGAGTTTGGTTGAATTAAGAGAGGGTTAAAGGGGGTAATTAATGGAAAACGAGTTGTCAAAGAAGCTTTATCCTCCCTCATGCATTCATTTCATGATGGAAATTGTGGATGGTAAACGAAAGGGAAAGGGCCAAGAAATGTTTGCAGAAACTGGTCTTTGATTCCACTGGAGTTATTGACCCCAGTCAAGGTAAAAGTTCAACCCAAGACAAACCAAAGATGTTTTGGGTTGATTTTTCATCCACACAGGGAGAAGAAACAAGTCAAAATTCAAGATCCAATCCAGGGATACAATCATTTTCAATTAAGATTCAGAGTAGAAAGGACGCATCTTAAAAGAAATAGGTACACCCATCTACTCTCTCAATTAATCCATTCCAATTTAACTTCTAACAATTTCCCTCATCTTTTCTTCCATTTCCAGAAAATGAAGTTTGTTTGGATTTTGGTGGCCTTGATTCCTCTCCTGGTGGAATTGACCTCTGCCACTCCCTACACCTACATTGACCCTTACGGAAGAGACGAGAGGAATAGTCGCAGGTCAAAGGTCAACAGTCTTGGACAGCTAGAGGATGAGGATGACGACGTAGAGGAGGAGGATGATGACGAAGATGACGATGAGCAGGACGATGACATTTACCCACCAGACTTTTCTAAATTATTCCCAAATCCAGACGCTAGACCAGTTGGGCCTGAAGGTGGGAATGAACGTCCACAATGTAAGTCTAACCACCCCCACTCCACTTCTGACCTTTGACCTTATACTTTTCTCTTTTAGCTCAATACGGTGGAAATCATCCAACAAGCCCACAACAAGGTCGACCAGTTCACGGTCCTGCGTCACTCCAGGGCCCAGCAGCCCTTCGTGGACCCATCCAAGCCCAGCATGGACAACGACAAGGGGGCATTGGAGGTCCCGGTGGGCAAGGCGGTCCCGGTGGCCCACCACCACAACAATACCGGCGAGGACCCCCACCAAGTGGTCCACCCCGCCGTGGCCCACCACCACAATACCGTGATGACTTGAACTTGGTTGAAGAAGAGGATGAGGAGACAATTCCAGAAGGTCGTCAGTTGATGTCATATGGACCAAGACAGCGGGTCGTGTCCTATCCAACTCGTCCAACCTACCCAACTCGTCGTGTGGCAGTCTACCCACAACGTCGCGTTGTCTCTTACCCCATGTACCAGAACCGAGTGAGTTATGCTCGCTACCCTTTCTACAATTACAATCAAAGGCCAGTGATGAGCTACAGACCAAGCTACACGACTCCAGTGAGACGATACAGGACTCATGTTGAGAGTAGCCTGGAAGAAGGTCCAGTCGTCATCCCAAGATCATACGGAGCTCGGATTTACCGACCATGGTCCCATAACCCACTCCGTGCAGATACCTACAACCCACAATTCATAGTCAACCCAACGGAAATGTTATCCAGGAGACGATTCCGGTAAATTTCCATTCCCACTCTACAATTAAATTCTTATTAGTTTTGTAATTTAATTTCTGGAATAGATATCACCCAAGTCAAATAATTCAGAGGAGGATCCCGGTGAACACGGGAGTTTGGGGAAACCCGCGTAATACGTGGACACAAGCCGGGGGCCACTACGGTCAACCCCACTGGGTTTAAATCCATCCCAAGGCATGGGTCAACCACCTCCCTTTCATTCAAAACAAGTTTCAACACGAGAACAACTCGGGAGGAGGAAGAGGGGTCATTTCCTTAATTTATTCCAGACACGCACTTACTCAAAGACTTCAACTGGACAAAAACGATTACAATGAGAATTAGGATGAGACTACAGAAAAGACACAAAACCGGTTTGTAGGTTCAATAAAAAGACTTTCTTTCGGAAATGGGATGAAAAGAAACGAATGAATTTGGATTTGGATTAATAATAAGAGAATTATTGAACTTTGACCTTGCGATTCCCCATTCCAAAAAAGAAAGTGAAAATTATGTTTACTTGTGGAGATTTAATGCCTCATTGTTTCCTCCCCATTCAATCAAAGAGTGTAAGGATGCCCTTCTGGCAGGTTTGGTTTCTCTGTTGGAGGGTACTGGTTGGGTCCAGAATGTCCAGGAATCATTTCCAGGAGAAGCGTCTGTTAGGCATTGTGACTATTACTTGGATTTTCTGTTCCTACCTCCTCGTACGTCCCGTGACAAATTCTTGGTTATCTTTGTAAATTTAGTCTTGAAATCTTTTGTTTCTTTCTGTTGAGCAGAGTGGGGGAAGTGGGGCAGTTTCCACGAGTGCCCCACCGACTGAGGATGGTGGGTCTGGGGTGATGGGGTGTAAGGAGGAGAGAGAATGCAAAGCTGCCTGTGGGACTTCTGCCTCTGACTTCCGGTGTAATCAAGGGACAGGGATCTGCGTCTGCCTCAATGAATTCGTAAGGGAACAAGAAGAATAACAACAGTTGGATTGGATTAATTAATTAATATGTGAATGTACCCTAATTGGGAATCAAGGGCCCATCCCGGAGGTGTCGAAATGTGAAACATTCCGAGGAAGAATGCACTTCCCACTGCAGGCGGAAAATTGCACAAGTCTGTTACACGGATTTTGGGAAATTCTGCTCTTGTTTTGTCCGGAATTAAATTGGAAAGGAATCAATCCAGAATAAAAAAGGAATTAGAAATTAATTAAACATTCCAACCCAAATGATTTATACAGAGAATTTTGAAACAGAGACGAAATTAGGGTAACTAACGAATAATTTAGTATTCTAATTTGTAATTGAATTGAATAGAAACTGTGGCTGTGTTAATTAATTGGATGAATTATGTACCTCCTCACCAATCTCCATTTCATCATCACTTCCAGTCGCCATCTTTTCTTTATCACTTGACTCTTCTTCCTTCCCCCTTTCAGCCTCCCGCAAACTCTCCACCATTTCCTCCACTTGGGTCAAATTCAGGATGGACTTTGTTAGGAAATCAGACTCTTCCACATCCAATTCCAGTAGGTCACTCACTCCTTCCAGGAGGTCATCACCAGGAGGAGTTCCAGGAGGAATACCCACGTCACTTCCTCCAGCACTCACTCCAGCTTCATTCTCAGGGTGTGGAGTTATAATTCCCCTCTGGATCCCTTCTTGCTCACCTCCATTGTTGTTGTTGTTGTTGTTGTTGTTGTTGTTGTTGTTGTCCTCTCCTTCATCAATGACCCCTGAAGTCTCTGCCTCAAGTCTCAAAAAGTCTTGGGTATTCTCTGCAACACGGCGCAAGTGCATCCTGGTCTTGGTATGTCGCCGGAATGAAGTTGCGTAGTTGGTCTTGAAGGCACAGGCCTTGCACTCCAAGGGTTCTCCCAGGAGGTCATCAGCCCTTAGACTCCCACCAGGGAAATGGACAGAGACGTCGTAGTTGGTTGTGAATCGGAACTTGCAATTGGGACAAGAAATGTCCTTCTTCACAGCTACAAACAAAAAGAGTCATGTCATGTCCATGTCAGTTGACGTTTTGAGTTAGTTTGACCTTACAGTGTGTCTTGCGGTGTCGTTGGTATGAGGGATAGTCATTGAACTCCTTTTTGCAGACGATGCATGTCATGGGTTGTCCATTGTTGTTGTGCTTGATGAAGAGATGCTTCCGGAAGTTACCACTCGTCCCAAATGTCTTCTCACATGTTGGGCACTTGAGTCTCACCCGATCATGGACACTCTCACGGTGTGTCTTGAGTTGGTATGGGAATACAAACTTCTGAGGGCAGAGGGGACACTGGAATCGCTTCTCATACTCGTACACTTTCCCATCTCCTCCTCTTACTACAAATCGCTGGGCGGCCTCAGGTCCACCCGGAGGGACCTTGGATCCTCTCGTCTGTGTCCCCACATTCCGTTGATCATCTGATGGTCCCGTGTCAACTTCCAGTGAACTCCCAACAGTCCCAGTCGACATGCCTACCCCCTCTGCCCCACCACCAAACTCAACCAAGGAACCATTGATGGACGTCGAGTTTGCAGCTGGATTGAATTTGGTTCTCCTGGTGCCCTCCTGGAGGGTGTTCCTTCGTGGGCGGCGGATTGACGCTGGACCTTGACCATTGATGGACGCTGGAGGAATACTGGACATGCTGGAACTAGCACCAAATTGCGACGAATGGCCACCTTGTCGTGACATTTCGGGTGAGACTCCATGATCCATTGATCCTAAATCTGGGCGACTCCATTCCTCTTCTGCTCCCAAATTACAAGTGGTGACATGATTAATTGAGGAAGAGATAAGGATAGACAGTAATTTAATTAAGTTAATTACCTTCGTCTGACATGAAGTTTCTTAAGTTTTCATTCAGAACTTCCTCATCTAGATCACCTGAAGGTTGGGAAGGGTACATGGAAAACTCAATTCCAGACGAGACTTGTGTGCCGGTGGGTGGTGGTTGCCAATTGGGGACTCCAGAAGAGGCAGAGTTGACCCTTTGAATGGGCTCAATGGCGGATGACCCTTGGTCAATCATGTGGGGTGGGGCTCCTTTCCGGATGGAGCTGATTCCTTGTTTTTCTGCCTGGAAGGAGGTGACTTGTACTCGTGAGTTTGGATTCATGGATGCGAGGGGTCCTTGTCCCTGGTGGTTTTGGAATCCCCCTCCTGAGGAGACGACCACTTCCCCTGATTTCCCCCGGAGGACTTGCATGATGGCCATGGCCCTTGACTTGGACTCATCCCCTCCAGATGTAGTGAGGAGGGATGAGGGCGTAGGTTGGGAGTTATCACTCGTGTTGACCAGGAGACTTTGTCCCATGGAGGATCCAGTGGAACTCTGGTGGGAAGAGTAGTAACTACTGCTAGACTCTTCAGATGAAGTCATGCCTAATCAATGGAAAACATTGGGGGTAAGAACTAATTAGAGTACCAAATTAATTAGTTGTAGACGAGACCCTTACCCCCTCGAATGATTTCAATTTCAAGACCTCCTCGAGATAAACTAGTCAAAGTTCCAGTCGTTTCGGTGGAAGTGCTTGACCTGGGATTCATGCTGGGATCAGATGAACCTGAAGGACCTGACCCTACGTCATATCGAATGGGAAGCATTTGTGGTACACGGAATTCAACGTTCTGGTGATGACTTTGGGGATCTGGAGAATAAAGACTGTGAGTTAGAATTAAGATTCTTACATTAGAAGATTGTACATTAAATAATTAAGTAATGAAGTAATGAATTTACAGGGATAGGGACGACTTCCAGGGAAGACGGAACTCCGGGGTGGGTTCTCATCTGACATCGTCGTCTCACTAACGGATGTCGTGTCTATGGCTTCTGGTGGAACCCTTTGAATCAAACCTACACCCAAGAATAGAGTCATTCTATTAGAACCACTTGATTTCAAATAAATGACTGATGAATGAATTCCTTACTAGTGATTCCTTGTAGACAATTCCTGATTGAGGAGAGTTTAGTCCTGAGTCTCTTAACTTCCGGTGGTTTCTCCAGAATGATTCTCTTATTCATATCCATTCTACTATACTCTTGATAACTCAATTAACTATCAATTAATCTCAAACTTATTGACAGAACAGAGAGTTAAGATCAAAGGAATGTAATTCATTCACCTCCAAAATGGAACTGAGAGAAGAAACAAAGAAAGAGAAGATGTAATAAAAAGGAATTCAAAATGGATGAGCATGCGCAGTGGAGAGGAAAGGGGTCAAACCGGGTCATTCACCTCACGTCCTCTCACAGCAATGGGCAACGGAACCACAAAGCTACAACAAGTAAAAAATTAATTAATTACATGATTCTAGTTAATTAAATTCTAGACTTTGGTTTGTTGCTATTGAATTTTAATGAATTAATTGTAAGAGAACAAATGCCCATGTCTGATGATTTCCAACGGAGTCCCCATTCGGACTTTTTCCCTTACCAGAACGAAGAATTTACAAGATCTCTTCATCGATTTCGAGATTGCGGAGGAGCAGAGTTAGGCACTTTTCCGCTCCCACTCCCCCGCTCCCGCTCCTCCGCTCCTGCGAGTGGGAGCGGAATTGTGGCAGAGGAGCGGGAGCGGGGTAGGAGCGGGAGCGGAGGAATGCCGGGGGAGCGGGGAGGAGCGGGATCGGAGTAGGAGCGGGAGTGCAGTGGAGTAAAAGTGACGGGCAAAGTTCTATTTCTTTAAACCAACTTTTAACTTTAGCTCAGGCGGCATACAGTTGGGTTTAAAACTTCTATGTTCTCGGCTCATGTGTTAAATTCCCATGCCATAAGCTTTACCTGGAGGGGTG
>JAQIWD010000657.1:0-18216 GCA_034694825.1 Anurida granaria
GGAATGTTCACACTAAATCAAGACGTCCAAGCGTTCAAGGAGCATCTTCGTGACTTTTTGGTCCAGATTCGGGTAAGCGTTTGAAAATATTCTATAGTCCGTTCGCTTAGTTTATCCAAAAGAAAAAAAATTCCCGCCCAGCAAAACCCATAAGGTTTTCTAGGAGGCTGGACTTTAGGCTCCACCAGGCCGTTGGGTAAGCTAAGCGAACGGACTATAGTTGATATGTTCCATGCAGTCATTAGTTTTAATTTAAGCGAATTGTGAACTTTATAGGAATTTACTGGAGAGGACGATACTGACCTTTATTTGGAGGAACGGGAGGAAGCTCTTCGAGAAGCCGAGGTCAAGAAACGCTCGGTCCAGATGTCTGTTCCTGGAATTCTGAATCCTCATGAACTCCCTGAAGACATGCAAGACTAAATTTTGGAGTGCCAGGAGAGCTTAATAAGTGGACGAAAAATTAGTTCAAGGCAGAAAACAATTTTCGTAATGCGAAAGAATTAAACGGATGGATGGGGATTAATTTTAGAGAGTTCAGAGTTGAATAGAATTTGTATTGGGAAATCCTCTGCCTTTCGGTGTGCGTATTTGGTTACCTAACGAATTATAGTATAGAACAGTCTGAAGGAGGATTTTGTACACATTTTGTCCAGGAATTAATTTGTCATATTCTCACAAGTGATTCCAAACTTCTAATTTGTTTAAATAAAACGTTTTGAGCTCGGATATCCTTCTTCCGACAAACTCCTTGTAATATTTTGCGACTTATAAAATGTATCTTTGTATCATTTCGAAGTACAATTCCATGATTCATGGTGTCTTTCCCACGATTTTGAATGTATTTTTAGATTCAAACCCTTAACGGAACTTGTCATTCTTGAAATACAGGTTTGGATTCCTTCCTATTCAGAAGTTGTTTTGACATTTTAATTTGAGCAAAGCAGTAGGTAACACCAGCACCCAATTACAAATGGCGTTCTGGAGTTTTGTCCTGACGGCATTTACTCCAGCGATTCTCTACCCCCTCTTGAACTCAATCCCAAGTTTAATTAGGGAATTTGCAGTGGCTGATAAAACTCGGGATTTGTTCGAGTCACATCTCTTGGATGTAGTCCGAAGAGTGGATCTTGAAATTTTCGATTTTATAATAGGTAATTCTAATTTTGAAATTTTATATTCATTGGGTAACCACCACCGCCGACGGGTTTTATAAAGCTTTTATTCCATTTTCTTGCAGTTGGTGCTGGATCGAGTGGAAGTTTACTGGCGCATCGCTTATCGAAGGACTTCAAGGTGTTGGTGCTGGAGGCTGGAGGTCAACCGAATCCACTGATGGACATTCCTGGCGTGGGTCCCCTCTTGCTTAACAAACCGGAAACGGGTAATTCAATCTTAAAATTAAAAAAACATCCTAACTAACTCCATCACCAACTATTTAATTTGGATAATTTGGTTACCAGATTGGATGTATCAAACCATACCACAAAAGAATTCGTGCTTTGCATTACACGACCAGGTAAGAAATCAATAGGTCAATGCCTTTCACGCGACATGACGCCAACTTTCCAAAGGGTTCTTGAATTTAAAACACAGTTGTGTCCCAGAAAAGCAATTGGCCGCGAGGAAAATTGGAAGGTGGGACAAGCAACATCAATGCGCTGATTTACCTTAGGGGCCATTCACTGGACTATGACCACTGGGCGGAAGTAACTGGGAATCCCATTTGGAACTACAAGAATGTAGCCGAATTCTTTAAAAAATTCGAAAACTTTGTCGACAATAAGGGTAATTCTTGTCTTGAATTTGTGAAGCGTCTCTAATCCACACTCTATAAGCTTCCTTTTTTCAGACCCCGATAAAGGGCATGACGGTGAATTGGTGATTGAGGAAATTTCGCAGACGCATGGACTACTGGCAGATTTCTTTGTCCAGGCGGGGCTGGAGGCTGGATATTCAAAGGCAGATCTTAATGGAAATTATTCACAGGGTAAATATAGCTAACCAATCATCGTGTCAGAGCGGATTTCGTTTTGGCAGAAATTACCAAGCCGTTGTATACGTTTAGGTTTTGACACATTCAAGTTTACAAAGAAGCGAGGCAAACGCTGGGAAGGGTACTCTGCATTTCTGCAGCCTGCGAAGGCATCGAGTGAACATGATCTTACAGTTTACAAATACTCGACAGTGACCAAGGTAAGAGTTGAAAGCGTTTTCGGCCTTTTCTTTTCTAAAATTCCACTTCCGTGTCCGTTATGCAGGTATTACTGGATCGTTGGAACAGGGCCTACGGCGTAGAGTACAGCCGTCATGGAGTGACAATGACAGCAAGAGCGTCAAAAGAAGTCATCCTCTCTGCCGGAGCTGTCAATTCCCCGCAGTTGCTCATGGTTTCCGGAATCGGTCCGAAACAGCATCTCCGTGAAAATGGGGTAAAGTACTACACTAAATCTAATGAAAACTTAATTGGGGTTTCATTGTTGCAAAAAAAAACCCATCAAATGTAGATCCGGGTACGAGTTGATCTTCCTGGAGTTGGAAAAAATTTACAAGGTAAAGTCAAACAAGGAGTCTCCTAAATGTGGCGCAAAAAGTTATGTTGTTAAATATTTCGCAGATCACGTTGGAACATACGTCGGTGTATTTACCATCGACCAACCACTGACATTTAAGGTGGATCGTGACATGACCCCTTCCATGCTTCTGGAGTACATGACAGAAGGAACCGGGCCGCTCAGCTCCGCCGGAATCTACGCTGTCGGAGCTGTTTCAACAAAATATGAATTAGAAAAGGCCAGGAGAGAAAATAGGACCGTTTGGCCGGATGTCCACCTCTCCCTGGTTGGTCACAGCATTCCAAATAACTTCAGCCTAGTTGCTGAGGAGGAGAACATCAAGTACGAAGTCCTGGAAGGGTTCTGGGGTCCCCATCGAGAAAAGGACGCTTTCCATGTCTTCGTCTTTCCTACGCGTCCAGTCGGGCGAGGTGAAATCCTGTTGGCAGATAAAGATCCCTTCGCAAAACCCATCATAGATCCAAAGTACCTCGAGACATTTCATGATGTTCAAGTAACCGTCGAAGGTAAGCAATAGAAAAACACTGCTTCTTCAATTGCAGCGATTAATTCATTCTACTTTATAGGAATGAAATTGGCTGTAGAGATTATTGAAGGCTCGAAGCTTTTCCAGTCTTTGGGCGTCCAAATATCGCTTATTCCACTTCCACCTTGTGCTGAGCTCCCATTCAGAAGTGACGAGTACTGGGAGTGCTACTTGCGTCAACTGACGCTGACACTCTTTCATCCTTCCGGAACTTGTGCCATGGGGAAAACAAATTCTCCGGGTGCAGTCGTTGATTCTGAGCTTCGTGTGATCGGAACAAAGAATTTGCGAGTGATTGATGCTTCTGTGGCCCCCACAATAGTATCCTCAAATATCAACGCTGCATGTAATGTCATTGCGGAAGTAGGTGCACATTTTATCAGGAAAACTTGGAAAAAATAATTTAACGACGAATAAAATGACTCAACATATCAACAGCAGCCTGCCTCCTCAAGCGTTCTTCTACGTCAAAATTAAGCCCTGACATGTTCAAAAATGAATTGGAAAGACTACCTTCAAAACTGGAAAGAAAGTGGAATAAGATTTGTAAAGAATTTATTCCATCAAAAAATTACAATTATTTCTCGGCAGCAGCAGCAGCTTCATCTGCTTTCGTCGTCCTCGTGTAGATTTGCTGGGCAGAATGTTTAACAACTCGCCGAATGAGACCTAATGGAAAAAATAAAATCAATTTACAATTTAAGTCGTCTCGAGGTAAAAACAGTGAAATGACATTGCAAATCCAATCCGACTTGTGTAGGATGAAAACTCACCTTTCTGTAGTAATTCATCCAAGGCCCGTCGAGCGAGGCTTCCTCTGACCTTCAACCTTTCACTAACGACTGATGGAGTGATCAATTTATAAGATGGAACTTCCTTGATCAGTTTGTCGTAGGTAGCCTTATCGAAGAGAACGAGATTGTTCAACTTGTCACGGACTTTTCCCTTTGACCACTTCTGCAATCACCAAAAGGAAACAACAAAATTACACACCGGAATTCATTCATAGTCGTTCCTAATTATTATTCGTAATCGTACCTTCTTCTTGGCTTTGCCACCTCCTCCTTCTTTCTTCTTGGGAGCCTTAGCTGGAGCCTTGGCAGCTGACTTGGCATCCTTCTTCGGTGCCTGAGAACAAGAATGCACTAATAATTAGAAATGGAATATCCCTAACCGTATGACGGAATGATGGAACACAAAAATATCTTCCATTGCCCCACCCCCCCCTACTTTATGAGGTTAAAACCGGTACTCAAAGTGCGAAACTTGTACAAAAATCCATTGTCCTGAGATATGCTACTGTAAAACGATGAGCACCAAAAAGGAATGATCACTTACCATTTAGCCGGTAATCGATGGAAACTAACGAACCTTAGGAATTGGATTGACGAACAAATCCAAAAGACGGGAGAAGCAGCAGCAGAGAGCAGACTGATTTTTAGTTCACAAAAGTGAAGGCAGACGAGCATCGTGTGTGGAGTAGTTTGGCCTTCTTTGGTGAAGAGGGCGCAAACGTAGTAGGAAATCTGCAATAAACTTCTTTCAGCGTCAGCAAGTTGCAATAGCAAAGCATAAAAAATTCAATTTGCAGTCATAATCGCTGAATTCGTTATCCTCACGAGTTAAATTGAATGAGATTATATTAAATGGAAATGATTAAAAGGGGATAATATCAATAGGCTCAGCAGTTTCTCGAAGAATTTGAAAGTTTCGGTTACTGAATGTTCAACGAAAGCTAGGGGCGGAGGAAGTTATTCACTTATTTCGGAAAAATTAGAGATAAAAATAATAGAAATATCTTTTTATTAAAAACAAAAAAGAATAATTAAACAATAAGAACAGCGTTAACGACTCCATCATTCTCCGGATTGTTAGTTACTTGTGCGTATTTTCCCCATACAACCTTCCCACTCGTACTAACAAGACCCAGCTCACTAACATTGACCTCAATCACAGTTCCCTTTGTAATTACTCCAAGGCTAGTGTACATTGGTGAACTGGGATTCTTCTTGACTCCGATGATAGGGAGCTGGAAAGTGGCTTTGAGTTCTGGATGAGTGACGTGGGCATTCTTGATCCGAAGCCCCATCGGCCGAATAAACCTTTCGAACTTTGGAGGTTTCCGAGTAAATGTATCTCCCACGAATGTCATCTTAGTCACTACTCGCTTCCACGCCTTTCGCTTTGACTTCCCAGATTTGAGAACCCTAAAGACTTCAGCTTCTGATTGGGCTCGAACCTGAGGAATAGGAACCTGCCATTTCCCTGCTTTTTCCTTCCGCTTCTGCTTGATTGTGTTGGAGAGGATTTTGGAGCGATTGGTTGTTTCACGATCCAGAAGATAGGCTGGTAAGGCTGCAGCTGAACTTTGCTCCTTTTGTGGTTTTGATTTGTTCATCTTTTCCTCATGAGCCCGAATTGTCTTCTTCATTTGGATCTTCTCATTATGACGTTTCTTGTTGTACAGCTTAGCTTTTAGACCACGAAGTGCTTGTGCCTTTGCGGCAGCCTTATGGGGCTCACGGGCGGCCCGTTTCCGGAGACGCTCATGATAATCCAAACGGTAGCCGTGACGCTTCTGGTGGAGCTCGATATGCTCGTTCTGCGGCATTCTGAACTATGAAGTTCAGCTTCTTGCTTCACCCTATTCACAAAATAAATAAAAATTAGATAGCCGTTCCGATTGACTACCAACCCAAAGAGATCAATCGTCAGCGTCAGGTCGGAGTCGGACTTAAATAAGCTGAATCTGCGTTTGTAAAACCCCGCCCGCCGACCCGCCTCCATTCATTCATACAAAATTAAAATACAAATACACAACAAAGCCAGACTCGTTGTACCGTGAGCTCGGCTGCCAGTCGCTCTTTTTTTGAAAAAGAAACCCCCCTCCCCATAAGCTTTGCATAGAGGCGAAGGATTTCTTTTTCAAAAAAGAGCAATTGGCAGACGAGCTCACGGTAGGCAACAAAAAGATAGCTGATTCTCTCGACTTACTTTTTATTGGAGCTGAGCACTGCAGTTCTAGATGATGCTTCAATTCAACAATAATCAAGCAACATTAATCGAATTAAAATTAATTACAGTAACCTGGTGCTGGTCCTCCCTCTCCTCGTGTCAAGAAGACTCAAAGGAAAGAGTGTGTGAAATCTCCTACTCAACTCAAATTCTATTCGGTATATTATGGTTGGGCAACTGCTTATAAGTAAAGTACAATCTACCGCTCGCATATTTTACATAAGGAGCCTCAATTTATACTCACCAATTTAATTATCACAACTTTAGAAGCTAATTTACAAGTCAATGGAAATAGATCATCAATAAGAGCAACAGAGGACAAAGATAGGAGATATTTTTAATTCGATTGTCCATCTATTAATAAAGCATCCGCTGTGGTTGATTGTCACACGGCCAACAACTTTTAGACAAACCAGTTGGTAAAACTTATTTTCCCACGTGTTCAAATTTAAGTCGAATGCCGCCTAGTAGCTGAATCACACAAATTTTGTGAGTGAAGTACTTCACTCACAAATTACAATCAGACATCAGAATTAATCAGTAGTCTAGACTGTGACTGTGAGTTCTTTCTTTACTGGAAAAAAAAGCGTGATAATGGAGCCATGTGCTGTTGTAGCCAGTGCTTGTGAACATATTCTTCCCCTCACGATTATTGAAGGTAACTGACTGAAATAATGGTTTAACTGAAACCGTAAATCCTCACATATTTTCTTGCACTGCGTTTTACCTGGTTCAATTTCATTACAGGTATTCTCGGAGCGAATTCTCTTCCAAGTGCCGTTGAACTTTTGGAAAACGTAAAAGCGTACCCTTGGCAGCTCAGTACAAAATACTACGAAGCACGGATCCATTTGTGTGCAATGGAGAGAAAGACAATCGGGAATCAGGAATTTGCAGACAGTGTGGGTGCGCTGGTTCTATGTTTTGATAGTCATTCCGTAAGTAATAAGTTTCTGTGTTCTTGACCGATATAATAACAAATATAAAAACTAATGTTTCTTATTGTAGGATATTGGGCTATCAAATGCTGAACAGTGGTTACCGTTCTTCCAGGAATTCAGCAGCGACGTTAAGATCCTCGTTTGTGATTACTGCCACGAAAGTTCTAATCCTAACTCTACTGATTCTGCTCCTGGAGTAGATAGGGCGACTGGTACGATTATTAAACCTCACTTACGGACCTGGTTCCCTAAATGCCGTTCTGTCACTCTATTAGCCGTGAAATGGTGTATCAAGAATGGTTTTGAACTGGTGGAACTAAACCCTCAAGTTGATGATTCAGACGAATGCGATCTTGAGGACGACTTTCCGGAAACGGTGGGCGTTCCGAGAATCAAAGAAGCTCTTGGAGTTCACATTTGGCCAAACATGATTCGCAAAGGTATTGTAGTTTAGCCTACCTTAATTGCAGTTATAAAACTTTCTGTCGATGGTTATAGGAAATCCAATACGACATTCCATCCAATCGGAACCCGAAACGGAGAACAAAAATGAAAATGTGGACGCCACTAATTCCAGTAAATCTCTCAGAAATAATGCCTCTATAATCTGACTTGTTAAACTTTTTGTGTCAATTTCTGAAATAGAACCTAATGAAAAGAATTGGAATGGAGCTGCAAGAGATTACGCTGAGGATGACACCGATGACGGCATGTTTGAAGCTCTTTTCCAACAGTTGAGTACAATGAAGTCCAAAGCAAGCAGTATGGATACGGAGGGACGGAGAGACTTTGCGGAAAAAATGGCGGTGGCCTTTTGGAGAGCAATCGGAGGGGACGAATCAGAAGTAGAGGGATTAAACAGCGAAGTTCCTGTCACGGAAAGTCCTTAGTAATTAATTAAAGCTGAAAACGTGTTATTATGAACCTTCCAAACCCGAATAGATCTCAGAATAAAACCAAATTGTCGGCGGAGTGGAGGTGGAGGTTTAGTTCTTTCTTTTTAAAGTGTACCTGATTTAGGAATGGTGTGTTACATGACAAACGCTTCTGGAAACATGATTGTATAAGAATTGATTTCCCAATTAATCACCAAAGGCTTCAGAAATTAACAGCAATTGATATTATTGGAATATCAATTTACCACACCCCCTGCCCTTCCCCTTCACGTCGTCCACCCACACCCTCTTGCCGTCTTATCTTGCGTATTTGTTTTCATCTCATTACGTGACTTTCTCTCGACTCAGCACTCAGCTGTTCCTATTTTTTTTAAATTAATCAGTTTTTGTTTATACGCAGAAATTAAAAATTATCTCGACGAATTGAATGATTTAGATCAAGTTACTGAGGACCATCAACCAACTTTAAAGGAAACGTAAACAAGGAAATTTTATCATTTATTTGCTTTCATGCTTTTAATTTGTGCCTTTACATTACATTTCCAAACTTATGCGTATTTTGCCATTCGTGCCCATTCCATTTGTGTCACAACTAATTTTGAAGATAGCCATTTCCTTTGGGGCTTTTCCAATTAATTTTTCAAAGGTAATCTGGATCTGGACTCACACGCACATTTTTTCATCGTGGAAATGAAGTTCACGACGAGTACAAATGAAGATTGCAATAATGCAAGTTTCAAGTTAGCGTGTTGTGTTGCGTAATCTGTAAGATAGTTCTCAAAATCAATTAGCGATGGGGTGGATTTGACGGAAATTGGGATAATTCGCCCTTCTCTAAGCATTCTAGAGAGACTGATTCGCCTGGGTGAATGTGCACATAGTAAAGTTCAGTGTCAATGTCAACCTTGTTTGTTCGTTAAAACACAACGGGTGGGTATGGAGGGACCACAAGACTTTTAGGAATTATTGTAATCGGTAATTTAAAAGGTTGTTTTTGACTAATTTCGTAACCTGGTTTCGTAATGTAAGAAAAATTGCTTGCTAGATTGGTTGTCATCTTAAGAACATCACCTTCTAACCTAATCTTATATTTTAATTTTCGGTTTGTTTGTGCAGGTACAGGTCAAAATACAGAACTTTGGCAAATGGTGCATTGCTTTCAGGTCATGAAACCAGTAAGCCCACAGGAAATGAAGCTTTAAATCCTACGACGCCACGTCACGACGTGCCGCCATACGCTTTCGTTCCGCAGCAACCAAATCCTAACAATTCCCTACTCACAATCCAACGACCACTACGACGCCAGGCTGACAGGATGAATTTTTCTAGTGACTTCTCACTTTGTGATGAGTATCAGAGCTTTCGAAGCACGGTTCCGTTAAAGCGCATCGCGGTTGACCCGGACCCATCCAAAGTAAGTTTCAAAATGGAAGGAAGGGGGCGTTCAGTTAAATTTTCTAACTTTTCTAGATGTGGAAAATATTCGACGCTGGACCCAAAAACGTACACACGCCGTTGGTTTTTCTACCTCCTGTAGTTGGGACCGCGGATGTTTACTTTCGCCAGCTTCTTGCACTCAGCACTCGTGGAATCCGTGTCATTTCTGTAAGGCCGATTACATTTATTTGATAAATGACCGAGCTGTGAAGAATCCTTTTTAATAGCGAAAGTACTTTGTTTTTAATTTTTATTTTTTTTGAAATTCCTTCAGGTTGAGCCAGCCGTGTATTGGTCAGTTGAGGAATGGTGTGAAGGTTTTAAGCGTCTGTTGGATCATTTGGATATTGACAAAGTCCATTTGTTCGGAGCTTCCCTTGGTGCGTGGAATTAATAAACCTCGATATCAAACAATTCTAATTTTCCATCTAAAATGAACCAATTTCCTTTTCAAACAGGTGGTTATCTTGCTCAAAAGTTTGCCGAATACACATCCCAATACTCACGCGTCGCTTCTCTCATTTTATGCAACTCATTTATTGAGACTTCAATCTTCAATCTCAACGAATCCTCAACAATGTAAGGAAATTTATGTATTAACATCTACTAACTTAATCTATTCACATCACTAAATACAACATTTTTCCAGGTTTTGGATGATGCC
The DNA here is from genome assembly GCA_034694825.1 of Anurida granaria. Lineage (NCBI taxonomy): Eukaryota > Metazoa > Arthropoda > Collembola > Poduromorpha > Neanuridae > Anurida > Anurida granaria. The sequence continues at coordinate 10,056 of JAQIWD010000657.1, forward strand.
TAATCTAGTGTTGAAGAAAATGATCGTGGGAAACCTTAGGACAAAGATGAAGGATTTGAACATCCTTAGAACAATTGACTTCATGGCAGAAAGAGTAATTTTAAATTTAATAGACAGTACCGAAGCCCAAGCACAAATTACCTAATCAGGTTTCCCTTCTGTTTTAGCTTGAAACACTGTCACAGCCGGATATTGCTTCTCGCCTCACCATCAACTGCGCCAAGTCTTACGTGAATGCATTCCAACTCCGAAATGTGATAATTACCTTGTTGGACGTTTTTGACGAATCTGCTCTTTCCAGCGTGGCACGGGATGCCATGTGCAAGAGTTACCCGCACGCCAAGATGGCACATCTGAAAACTGGTGGTAACTTTCCTTACTTGAGCCGAAGCGATGAAGTCAATATGCATATTCTGGTAAATCCCGAATTTCAGTTGTTTATATTTTGTGTGCATTTTAGTTTTATATTTGTTCTTTCCAGATTCATCTGCGAGCCTTCAATGATTCGAGACTCAGTGCCCAGAATAAATTGTCGGATACAAGCAATGAAGCAGAAACGAGTCAGCAATCGACCATTACTACTCAGTAGATGTGCAAGCATAACAGACTAAGCTTCGAACCATATTAGGTAACCACTAAGGAATTAATGGCGTGAAATTATTGGGACGTAAATAGGATACCGTACAACTTACAAAACTCGAGTAATTTTTGTGCAACGGAAAAAAACCAAACTTATTTTTGCTAACCGTTAAATCTTAAATGGTTGTGGGGAAAAAAGTCTGACAAACTTAAATTCGGTCTGTGTTTGACCTTACGAATTCTGAAAGCTTTCTCAGTTACCACAGTCCGAGTATTTACTCACCCATGTCCAGTAATTTAGGATTTTGAAAAAGATTCAGAGAATTATTTTCCAATTTGAGATCTACTGAAATCCTTGATGTCCGCTGTTCCAAGTGTTTTAATGTGGAGAGTCCCTGAATAAATTATAACACTTTTGTTTAAAATATATATACGATTTAGAATTTGATTCCTTACCCTCGGCGTCGGAGTTGGTCTAAACGTGCCATAATTTGGTCATCCACGTCAGCCACTTCCGGTGGAGCAGGAGATACTTTGTTTTTTAGATCATTCGCTTGTGTCGGGGGCAATTCGGAAAGTTTGTCCGACAGTTGAAGTCCCAATTCATCGCAAATTTGAGAAATGATAATGGCACTGTGGACATGATTGTGTTAGCAATTTTTTTAACAATGGAATCTCCCTTTTTTGCCAACCTTTCTTCCTCATCTTCGTCTCCATCAACTGCCTGTTCAATGCAATCCTCCATTATTTCCCCTTTCATGTCCAGCGCCGCCGTCTGCTTCTCGAATTCTCGCAGAATTACTCGAATTTGCGGAAGTTGGAGTTGCCTGTACAAAACTCCGCAGTCGCAAACTTTTTGACAAATTGCAAGAAAACTCCCAGAATGGGCTTACGCATTCATCATTTTCATCGATATTGTGACTCCGCGCATAGCTTCCGCCATTTTCTGCTGAGAATCCAGCGTCACAATTTTTACTTCGACTGCTTGAAGATTCGCTTTCATGAGCATGAATTTCTTGACGTAACGACGAGTGCGAACCAAATCTTTTGCCATGATTGCTACTGGACCCTGAACAAATAAAAGCTGATTTCTTTTTCCCAATCCCAACGGCAAGGGACTCCATTTTTTTTTTACCATTTGTCCGCTTTTGGCCATCTTCTTCAAATCTGCAATCAATTTCTTTTCCTGCGCCTCCATCTTGAATCGCTCTCGGTCTAATTGACGGATGGATCGACCCAGAGCCTGTTTGCTTCGACGCAAGATTTCCGCAGGTTTCATTTTTTTACCAAACACCCAATACCAGGCCTTCAACATTCTGATGGAAAGAAAACTTTGATATGCGATAGAAAAGCTGCACTTGATGTTGTGAATTGACTCGAAGCTGTCAGCGATTTTGAATTATTACTGGAAAAGGAAAAGCTCAGAAGCACGCACGCTTCAATGAATTTGCAAACCGTTTTACAGAACTTTAGAAAGGGCCAGTATTAGTGGTGAAGCGATTATTTTTTGTTGGGGTAACAAATCTGTTAGTGAATTCAGCATTCGATTGGCAAGGCGTCTCATTGTAAAGTTTGGCTAGGAACTACATGGATTTTTGCATAAATTAATTTCCGTTTTTTATTCGAATTCTTGATGCAAAATTAATTTACTGTAATCCAACGCTATCAGCCTCCGTCGTGTCGCGTGTCATAAGTCGAGGGTCACAAGTCACACTCCCACAGTTTTGTACATTATAAATGCAGTTTATCTGCAGTTCATGGACGCTTCAGATGAAGCATAGTTTCATAAACAAATAATACCAGGAACAAGCGTCTTAGTCTTAGGATCACCTTCCATACAATTCTTCTAGTAATAACTCACAAAGATGAGTTCTTAAATTCTATGAGTCCTATAACACCTGCTGTGCCTTTTGCCGTCGCAAATCTGAAAAAAAAAAGATTTTGGGTTAATTCATGTGCAGTCTGCTGCAAACTTTCGTTAATAAAAAATTGAATCGACGAAGGGTTGTAATTGTAATAGAAAAAGCCAAAGATTTCCTCCAAATATTGTCTTTTGGGCTTGCCTATTTTTTCCGTTCTGTTGGCGTCTGTATAATCTCCTTGGCAACAGTTTATTACCACAAACCACAATGGGCTATGACAACTCCAATCAATAAAATTATTCTTGTCTTTTCCTGGCTATTTTTTGGGAATAAGATTTTACTGCTGAATTTAATGGTGATCATGGACTATTCATATCGAAATGGTTCTTCCTTTGCGAAGGATAACTCAAGCTTCTTAGGAATTGCGCACAAAATGGCCCTGGGTCAAATCATTTTCCTTGTCATCGACATCGGTTCCAATCTCGTCGTTGACAGCACCTCCAGTGACCCTATGATTGGTTTCATCATTTTCATGTAAGTGTTTTTAGGTAGTGTAAAAAGTATTCTAGACCTAATTTTCGATTTATTATTTTTTTTTCTTCCAGAATTCAAGTTCTGGCGATTCTGATCAATTTGATTTCCTTTCTAATGATATCGAGTCATGAAGGAATTCAGGTGAGATCCCACTCGCTTTCATTGGGAACCTGCTTTATGAATTGAACTTTTTAATTCTAATTGCAAAAATTCCAGAGTAAATTTGCCCGATCGAAGACTCAAATCCATAATTTGAATGCTGTGGCAATGATATCCTACTTGGTACTTACGATTGGTTGGTATGTTTGGTCTCTACGGAGGTCATGGCCTGCTGCTGGTGACCAATTCAGCTACTCCTTCCTTCCGAAGCGAAGATCCACTGCGAATGCCACGGAATCGCTTCCTTTTGGATCAGGGTTTGACAATTTGAAGGATGACCGTGAATTCTTTACTCTATGGAGCCCAGGATACATTGCACTCTACACGATCCAGCGGACAAGTAGGTCCAACATCCTAACATTTTGGTCTACTTCATTCCCAATTTTAATTGAGCTATTTACTTTCAGTGGCGCTTCTTTACTACGGGATCGACCTCCTTTCAATTTCCGTTCTGGTGAATGATGTGCCTGGAAAAGTTGCCCTGGATTCTCAGAGAGCAGAGGAACTTAAGATCCGATCCTTGAGTGCCTTCATCCACGCCAAGGACTCTGTTGAAGCAGAAAGGTCAACTGATGGAATGTCCCAACACCACGCCTTGATGTCTTCCTCCAATGAATACATTCCGTTCCCAGAAAGTGCAGAGAAAAGCGTCAGAGGTCGGAGAGCTCGACGCTCTTGGGAAGGTCAAGAAACTCTTGGAATATAATTCAAAGCCAGGAGGAAAACTACGGGACACATAGATAAAATTACGACAGTTAAATTATTAATTAACCGATTAGTTACTTATAGCTTCTAATTTTATCAAATTCGTCTTTTTATGCAATTTTTTTGCAAAACTTTGTGTTTGTGAGCGCGAGAAACTTCAAATGCTCTCAACGCGAGAAAGGCGGCAAAAGGCTTCTGCAATTTATTTGGCTTGCTAAAAATAAATGTTATCAAAACAAAACTAATTAAATCTGAATAAATCTAAGTAAAACTTAGTTACTCCTACTTTTGATTTTAATTACAATTTAGTGCTACATCAGCCGGATGTCAATCTTTCCAATCACACGTCAATTACTGCGGAATGTAAGTGGAAAGATTAAACGCTTGTTTTGCTTTGTTTCTAAATAATACGTTTTCTATTTGAAAGGTCTTCACATTCTGCCCCAAAGGAGGTGGACCCTGGCGTCATTTGTCAACTATTGCAAAGCCACATTGTAATGTTGGTACAATCGGCCATGTGGATCACGGAAAAACAACGTTGACAGCAGCCATTACGAAAGTCCTGGCAAAGCAGCAGCTTTCAAAATATGTCAGCTATGGAGAAATTGACAAGGCACCGGAAGAAAAAGCGCGTGGAATTACGATCAACATTGCACACGTGCAATACGAATCAAAGAATCGCCATTACGCCCACACTGACTGCCCAGGCCATTCAGATTTCGTGAAGAACATGATATCAGGAGCGAGTCAAATGGATGGAGCAATTTTAGTCGTAGCAGCTACAGATGGACAGATGCCACAAACTGTGGAGCACCTTCTATTAGGTAGGTATGCGATATAGCATGTACATCTTAGCAAGCTTGTTTGTAGTGTATTTTTATGCTCGCTCGCTCCAGAGCATTTGAATAATTCCGATTTATTTTCCATTTTTCAGCCAAACAGGTTGGAGTAGAACACGTAGTGGTTTATGTGAATAAGGCGGATATTTCTGGTCAAGATGTCCTGGAGTTGGTAGAAATTGAAATTAGAGAGCTACTTTGTGACTTGGGTTTCGATGGTGGGAATTGTCCAGTGATCTTTGGTTCTGCTTTACTCGCGTTGAATGGAGATGAATCAAATCCATTCGGGGAGAAAAGCATCATGAAATTAATCGACGCATTGGACTCGTTCATACCGCTTCCCCAGAGGGATTTCAAATCACCGTTCATGTTACCAATTGACAGTGCATTTACTGTTCCTGGCAGAGGTACCGTCGTTGTCGGAACCATTAAGCGTGGGACCATCAAGAAGAATGCAGAGTGTGAGTTATTAGGATTCGATAACAAGCTCAAGGCCTCAGTGAGTGATATCCAAGTTTTCAAAAAGTCTGTGGACATGGCCCAAGCCGGAGACAATGTTGGGGTCCTAATCCGCGGCATAAAACTCCAGCAAGTTACCAAAGGGATGATGCTCTGCCAATATGGATCTGAACTAATTGGGAATCATTATGAGGCCAAAATTTACTTCCTCACGAAGGCAGAAGGAGGACGTTCAAAGCCCATCACCACGAAATACTGCCAACAACTGTTCAGTCGTACTTGGAGTATTGCTTGCCGCGTAGACTTATTAGCAGATCAGAATCTTATTATGCCTGGAGAGCACGCCACAGTTCGAGTTATTCTGTGGAAGAAAATGGTGATGAACATGGGCCAGCAATTTACAATACGTGAAAACAAATCCACAGTAGCAACGGGCATAATTGTAAAGGCCTTAGACTCCGTAGTCATACAGCATTCCCTAGGACGCTTAAAAATGGGAACTGTTGGCGAATAAATTTAGACTTTGTATTCCTTCCTCATTGTCACAAATAGTAATCAATCACAAAGTTATTTACTAATCCATTTTAGAGTAATTGAGCCTTGAGTGGGATGTTCCGTTCCGTTTGCGTTCATTACAATTGAACATGTTATACTAATATCATCGCTTGGCTGCGAGGCTCTTTTCCACCAGCTTTAACAAAAACTTTTTATCGCACTTGACCTTGTTAAATGGGTTCAACTTATCGTTTTCTAATTTCAATTCGTCGGAAGTCAAGGATCATTTCATGTCTGGGGATCCCAGCGATTGTAAATTATGTTGACTCTTGTTAGTATCAAATTGCATGGCCTTCCATAGTTTTCTTAATTACTCACACAGGCCCCTCTTTCTGCGAAACTTGTCAGGCTCATTCTCGTAGTTTCTTATCTGGAAAAGTGGTTCTTCGCACATCAAGTTCTGTGGGTACGGTGGTGCCTGGAACAGGAACTGGTTTGGTAACTAACCAACAAATCAACGCCGTGGAATATAAAAACTGCAAGTGTTTCTTTGATAAAGTTCTGCCCTGCTGTGCTGGCCACAAGGCAAGCCAAGCCACCTCTCCTTCTGTTCTGTTTGATTATCCGGAAACGTGGAACATCACCATTGTATTATTCCTCCTTATTGTACTGTCGGTGGTATGGTGTGTTTCCCAAATTGTATTCGCAGAGTAAATCAATTTGGCAAAGCAGTGTAGTTAATGGAGTTCTTCAGTATTAGCGTCCTGTATTAAAAGTGATCGTGGGAGTAGATTAATCCCAAGATTAATTCCACAATCCCCATTTGCGTCTGCATGCAACACACAAAAGGGTTCGAATTCAATTTGGAATCAAAAATATTTTAACAAGCGATTTTAATGTTTATAAATACTACACACGATACACATATTACTCGACTTGTAAACTGGCAGACAACCGACCAGCAACAACCAACCAAGAGTCACAGGAGGAAAACTCAGTGCGTGAATCAGTTGCCATTGTGAAGTGATTTAGAGCGGGGGTTTAGCAGCGTCAAGGAATCAGCCACCGTATGCCATAGGAAATTATTGTCGTAAGCGCTTCCTTCATACTTCGTCGTAGTTAAGTAGAAATCCAACAATATGGACAATTTCATTGACACTTTTGGGTCAACTCTTAAATTTCTGTTGCCTGGGAATATAATGTTCCTGCCATTATTTCCTAAGAAGTTGAAAGTTCCGTGTAGGTAGGCACGGACGCTGACGCTTCGAAAGCTCGGGCCCGTCTTATAACCCCAAATTATGCACACGTGTATTCCACTTATTTGTAAATCCGACTCGAGCCATTGTGCTTCAGGAGGATATAAGTATGTCAGGCAATCAGCCCAGGCCCAGGGCGTCTAAATATTGCAAAAATTCAGCTCCGCAAAATAGCTGGTAGATAACCTTGGCTGCTAAAGCCCGTTATGGTGCTTTGGTAATTCGCAAAGGAAATTTTCCTCTCTGAGTCTGACACCGCCGCGGCGTCGCTTTCCTTCTGTCCCTGTCACTTTCTATCATTTCTTTTTGGATCGGGAACGCGAGTTCCATGAAAAAACTTTTGCTCATAAACAACACGGCAAGGTTTTTGATTAGAAGTGTCATTAAAAATTTAGCATCTGATAATAGGTAGTATTGTTTGGATAGCAATAGCAACAAGTAAGGCGCTGTAAAACTAAAGAATCGAAATTGCAGGTTATTCACCCATTATAAGTTTGCCCATTCTTCTTTCCTAATGCATTTTGACCCAATTTTGGTGCAATTGTTATTGATTAAAGTGTTGATTCTATTGTTTGTTTAGATTATCCGGAACTCGAGAATGGATTTCCAGAAACTCATTAGAAAGGGAATCCTCCCTGAAAAGGATGAACGAGACTTGCTCAAAAATTTCAAGAGTGCTTGTCCACCGGAAGCCCGGAATGTGGCCGCCTTCAGGGTCATTTCCAATTCCCTCCATGTCACAGAGGAAGTAGTCCGAGAGAGAATGTTTGCCTTGACTGCTGAGAGTGACTTGTGCCCGGAGGATAAGCGACTATTCAGAGCCTATGATTCTATCCTCAATTTCCAGATGATAGGGCCGACTGAAAGGTCAAAGTACCACCACAAAGAGGCTGATATGAGAAGTAGCACCTTCCTGAGAAGTACCACGATGGAACTTGATGAGCATGGAGAACGTGAAATGTCAGTGACTCTCGAGGTACCAGACGGCAACGGAAATCAACAACCCCAGCTACAACAACAACTAAGCATTGAAAACCCAGGAGCGGACGGTACTCCAACTACAAGTAAGCGGAAAGCCAGCATCCTGAGAAACGTCTTCAGAAGACCTTCTGGTGTGACGAATCAATGGCGGCCCTCGCAGATTAAACTTAAGCCATGTTTTGTGAAGCTCCTTCGTCTGACGGACAAGCAAGTATGCTTCGCTTCCCGTTCCAGTGTGACGAAAGAACCTGCCAAGAAAGGAAAACCGGAAAAGAATCAATCACGTTCTCAT
>JAQIWD010000658.1:0-18213 GCA_034694825.1 Anurida granaria
TGGGTTAACAGATTGGAATCTGTAGTTCTTATTTCCCCCACCAGGGCTACTTTACACCCCTCCAGCTGAGCCTTAATGCAGAATTGCAAAAATGGAATCAGGCCTCCTCACGAGGGAACTCCGTGACGTGTATGTATGTCATAAAATGCACCTTGTCAAAATATACTGAATTGAGCCTACCATTAATTTTCTTTATTTTCATTCATCACCACTAGCACGACAAGCCATAAATTAAGTCACCCAAGAGACAAAAGAAGTCTGCGAAAGTGGAAGCACAATCAGTGTTTTTTTTTTTTTTTTTTTTTTTTAATTTAATTGCCTCCACTCACCTGCAATCAATTCCCTTTCCATCATCAGAATGACGCAACATGAGAGTGCAATTCATTCCTCCCTTGTTCGCCCCTAGCACTGTCAAGACAAGAGACCTGATTCTTCCATTCATTCTTACCTAGTCCCTTCTTATAATTAAAATAAAATTTAAAAGAAAGGAGAGCATATGAGAGAATGCAGAAGAGATCTCCTTCCATCAGGAAAATAATTCTCATTGTTTGGTTCTAATCAGACATGGAAGGCATAAATTCATAAATATTTCCAGTTTCTGAGTCCTTAATTTGATTGGAGGCAGTAAAAGGAAAATTAGAGCAACACGAGAAACCTCTTATGCCTTCATCTCCAGTAGTAAAATACTATGGGCAAGGAGTGGCTTGATTTAATTATCATCTTCCTTCCAGTTCCTTCTACGCCTAGTCCCTCTCCCTACTGCCTTCTTAAGTTTTCACCTTCCTTCATCATTTCAATTTATGGAGAAGCCCTTAACTTTCATCATCCCTTCCCTTTTACCCTACTTTCACTCTTCCACAAGGCGAAGGAAACCCCTCCATATTCCAAAATCAAAGTCAAACTTAGTTTAGTTTTGGGAATAACACGAGGAGAAGGGGATTTTACTTTACTAACTTCATTCCCCCCAATCAAATTATACTTGGAAAATTAAACGAGGGAAAGTGGGAATGACATTGACAGGGTACAACTCATTTGCCAAGTTGTAGCTCCTCATTGGTTATTAATATACACTTCCATCCTTGATTTCGTTTATATACATTGTTATATATTTTATGGGTATATATATATATTTCATACCTTCAGCATATTCAATGGGGACAAGGTTGGAGAGGATAAAGACGAGGACCAGGAAGAGAGGCGTTGAAGATCCCTTCGACATCCTAGCCATGAAGAGTTGGCCTCCTTCCCTTTACACCACGGATTCTTCACTTCCTGAAATAAATCAAAGGATAAAGTGACTTATTAGTTTTGAGTGTATGAGTATACACAGTCAGAGTATGAAAATGATTAATTGATTCTCTTAACCTTTCCCCATTATGTGAACAGAATTTCATAATAGTCTTCTCCAATACATTCAGATTCTAATATGTAAAATACTCTTCTTCCTTTCCTCAGCCCAACTTAGGCAGACATTACAGACAGAGGATGAGTATCCGTGTATGCATTGTGCATAAATAAATAAAGAAGAGTGAGTACAATGGAAATATGGTTCCCATTCTTGTATCTTGTTTGTGGGGCATACGGGATGTAAAAGGGAAGGAAAGGAAGACGACGCTTTTTAGAGGAAGCGAAGAGGGTACTTATTGTTCACATCCCGAAGAGGGCTTATATTCTGCATAATACATTTCCACCCACACGTCACCATCCCTCACATACACAACATGTCACCCTAATGAGCCACATTAATCATTCCCCGATTTCCAGAACTTCCCGACTCACAAAATTATTCATTCCTTTTTACCTTTCTGAGAGGCGCGCAAGGAGAGACAGGGCCAAGGATGATGAACTCTCTCATCTCTCTACATATTGTCATTTACCCAGATTCCATATTATCATGCAATGCTTCAAAGTTATGCCAAAAGGATTGTTCCCTGGTTATATAAGACCTCCACCATCTACCAGGATTTAGGGTAAGGGGTTTTTGGCAGGAACTGGAACTTTCAGCCTTCCAAATGGAATATGAGATGGGAATCCATTACTTTGTGTACTTTCCAGTCGAAACCAGGGGTAATATACAATTAGATCCGTAGAGAGTCATTTCAAGCACATTTCGAACATTGTAAACAATGGAAATTGGGAGTTATTATTCAAGTATAAGTTACAACTTGAGAGAGGCCTACTGAATGAAATGGGAATTCATTCTTCTGGGATGAGACAATAGGCCCAGAGATCACTCTCCACGTATTGAAAAGACTGAGAGGAGTGGTGGGGATATGGCAGGAGCACTTTCACTTTTCTATTCTTTCATTCCATAGCATGGCTGCTCCCTTTTCAAAAAGAATATACATTGACAATCTTTACGTTGTTCCATGCTTGTGGAGCACCCAGCACTACAGGAAATCCCGTAGACTCAACACTCCCCTAATAAATCCTGGAGCGGTACGGTCCGGAGACTCCTTTCACCACTTTCTCCAGAGAGACAAGGAGAAGCTAAATTCAAAGGCATTTTGTCCATTTGGTGGAATCTAGTTCACAGATGTTGGAACTCCTTACTATAACTAGAGACCTCTACTTCCTCAATCTCAATCAATATCCTACCCATGCACCCCCATATACCACCTACCATCCCAAAAATATACGAACAGACTCATCTTAACACTACCACCACCACCGCCACGACCCTTGAACCCAAACCAACATCAAAAGATTACAATGGATCTCTCTAACTACTCCTGGAACTCCTGGAGAAGATGAGGCTAAAGGAGTCCTTCACGAATGCGAATCCTAACCGGTAGAATTCCACCACTAAAGAAGAAAGGATGTGGCATCTTCAGTGGAAGCTCCCGAAATCCTTAATTTCAGAATACTTTATTTGTCGTCTGTCAGGTCAGGGAAGAAGAACTTGGCGGAAATACTCGTTGCAGAATCACATTTCAACCAATTTCCTCCTCTACATCCTTACAAAAAATCATCACAAAAGGCTGGAAACTTGCTCTCAACTTTCATTATTATCCAACTTCCGCTTTTCTTCAACTTTAGTTAAAAGTTATTCAATTCCTGGGGTTTTCCCTAAGCTTTCCTCGTAAATTCAGTACAAGAAGGAAATGCATAAAGGAGTTAAGGATCAAATATCAAATGGTTAGGGTGATTTACCTGTGAGAGCATCATCTCTCACTTGGAAACAAAAGGAAGCCTCAGACTTTTATAAACTACAAAGAAGGGAACTTTCCCATGTTCTTTTCTGTTTTCCTCTTTCTTTCAAAAGCTTCTGTAATAAAAGGAGCCCACCGACACAAGAAAAAGAATGTGAATGGCAGTGGTGGTGGTGGTAGCCAAAAAACTCGGATTCACAGTTCAAAAGTCAGGAAAGCACTTCCTTCCGATTCTCCACAGTCACCTCCATTCAATGGCTGAATTCCCAAAAGAAATTGAGTCCCCTGAATCCACACTTTCACTGGAGGTCCCTTTTCCATGTTCCATGATCCCCAAAAACGGATTTCTCAAATAAAAAAAAAACCAAGCACTTAAGCTGCGTTAACAATTTGCAGTTGACAAGTATTTAGTTGTTTCTTGGTAGAAATCCCAATTCCTTAATTGCATTTCCAAGTACCGTCGGGTGGGTATGGTGGTGTCAGCTCGACAACTTTTTAAAATGTCTCTATACAGATTTTCTGAGCATTGTTCAGTTCCCATTGTTGAATGACTATAGGGATGGATGAGAGATGAGGAATCGTCAATAGTGAGGTAAGGTCCTTGTAAGGTAAAGCCCAATGACCGATTCTTGAATTTATTGTCGAGGAAGAGCTCCGTTCTAAGAGGGAGTCCCTTCTTCTACACTTTCTACTTTAAAATCCCGACAGGACTCTGTGGATCTCTCTGGGATCCATCTGTCTCTTATTGACCATTATAATGAATGGGCATTATGCCCAGGTTCTCACTCTCATTTCTTCTTCACGAGGTACTAACAAGGTCGTTAAGATTTTAAAGGCCCAGCCCTTAGTCCCTCCACTACCTCCATCCCCACCTTAAAGGGAAAAGGGCCATCCAGGGAGGGCAGATGTTCTTCAGTTCAAATTGATTCAATTTCATCTTTCGGAAATTATTTCAACTGAGAAATGTGCTTGTTATGAAAACAATGGGGATCTAGCCATAATCCCATTGGGTCAGGAGAAGAAGAAGAGCCTGTCATGGACCATTTTTTCATGCGCCATGACTGGAAATCAGTCCTGGAATGGACACTACCCACTCACTCCACCATCCACCACCATCTTTAATTCAGCAGCTATAAATGTGGGAGATTGAGGTGGAATTGGAAGTGGCTCCAGGGAAAGACGATTTTGGATCTTCCTGCATAATCTTATTCCAACCCCAAGATTGGAAATTCCCCAGTTCTTCGGGACATGATCCCCGCGTGGCGGTTTTCGAAAAAGTTCTTGGATTAATTTAAGCAGGAGGGGCAGGACCCCGTAATTATCCTCACACTTACCTACTTTCCTATCAATCAAAAATGAGCACAACGCTCCGAGGGGAATGCCAGCCCTGCTTCGTGCCTCCTTAATAAAGGAAGCCTTTCCGCCAGTGGATACTTTGTTGTGATCAGGCCAGAGGAGCCTTCATGGATTCAGGATCCTGGATAATGAAAGACAGCTACAGCAGCGCTTCGGTAAGAAACCCGAAACCGGTCCAGCAGCTTAGCTAATGTAGCTCCTGCTCCGTATCTCTTCCATCCTTCCCTTCATACGACGCTTCATCCTTCAAAAATGTCTTTCTTCCTTAGGAATTGGAGGAGAGGAGAGACAGCAGCAGATGTAAACTTGAGAACCCACGATCCGCCTCGCATAATAATGATGATAGTGTTTCTAATTTTAATGGTTTCTAATTGTTTCACTGAACCCAACCCAACCACCTTACTACCTCCTTCTCACCCACTCACAATTCCCCATACCCCATACGCACGAGTCAACGGAAATGGTAGGAAGGAAAGGAAGGAATTTAGTATTTCACCGGACCGAATTGATTACTACCTTGAAAGGATTTACCAAAAGCACGCTATAGTTTCTAATGCAAAAATATAAGCTTAACCAAAGGAAAGGAAAGCAAGCTTACAGAAATCCACTGATGGGAGGGATGGGATGGACAAACATTAAAAGTTAAAACAAAATCCTCCCTTTGAGGAAACTGCTCTTCCGGAAGCGGAAGGAAGTTAACATGATTAGATCCACGACTGACTCCACTCCCCATCCCACACCTTGGAGGAGTGATTAGGAGATGAGTTTTAGCTATCGGCAAAATTTTATGCAAGGATTCACACGAACATGACCACATTAAAGCCCATGGGTTCATCATCCACCACCACCAGAGTTCATCCATCCCCACCCTAAAAACAGACAGAGCAAGGCGGATTTGGAAACTGGTGTTACTGAGACTCCCTTTTCGCCTCATGCCGAGAGTGGAGCACTTTGGCTTTGCCAAATTATTGAATTTTCTCTCCACCAAGACCGCTGGTGGGGGCTGGAAGGAAGGACCGTGGTTAGCCAGGGTTGTGCCGAATTCCCTCACAGTTTCCATTTTGGAAAAACATGAAAGAGGGAAAAAAGATGAGATCTGGAGATACTGGAGAGCTGACTTACCGTAGATTGAATTGGAACCGAAACAGAAGCATTTTCCAAACCACTCCCGAATGAAACCAGGGGCAGAGATTAATTATTTATCCTCCCAAAAAGTATGTTTTCGGGTTCGCGGCTTTTGGCTTCATCAGGCCTTCCTTTAACCGCTACTCTCCTTGGGCTTCAAAGTTCAGCCCACAATCCCACAAATTCAAAACCAACCCGGGGTGAATCAATAAATTCTGGAAATGCACCCACGCACTTATTGGAGACCAATGGAAACACCAGGGAATTTTCACTTTACACCCACGATCCAAGGAAATGGAACAAAATGCTGGAGGAACTGGAACTGAATGATGGTGAAACTGGAGTGGGACTCTACTTATTATTTAGGTCAACAAAATATTATTACCAATTCTCAGCCGAAAAATCTCACTTTCCTTTAAATACCACGAGGATGAAGATGAATTCTTGAAGCCTTCGATGTCAACCAGGGGGGATTGGGAATTGGCACAATCACAATAATGCAGAAGCGTCGTAGCAGGACTCAATAGGACGCACTCCAAAATCCATTTCAGAGGGATTCCGTCCCAATCCCACCTTTAGATATTACTGGAGCTTAATCCTTAATTAGAGAACCTTTGGACCGAAATTCGGTACTCTAGAAATGGAAGGAATGAAGATCTGGCGACGACCATGTGTACCCTCCGACTCCTTCCCTGAAACTAAGCACAGCTCTCAGAGTTCGAGTAAGTTGGACAGAGTGAGCAGGAGAAAGGAGTCCCGTAAGTTCCCTACCCCAGTCAGTCACCATCACCATCAACTCCGTCGACCATAGCAGAAGGAGAGCGAGCGAGAAGAGGTTCGACCATACCATAGCACTGTGAGCCCTCCACCTCCACCACCGTCTAAACTTCATCTTTTCAAGAATGAAGGATAAAAAAGAGCAAGGAATTTCCACTCAAGATGTTACACTACAAAGGGACGGCTTTCTCAAGGGAGCGGAGGATACAAGATTCCCAGGGGGGATATGGTTCCCTTGGACAGCCTCACTGACTCAACTGAAACCGAACAGAAAAAGACTTTGAGAGCACTACCTTCCTCCTGAACAACGTGCACGGTCCATGCACCGTCGTCCAAAAACGTCCTCCAGGCATCTAGGAACGCAAGAGGAATTACCTTTGGGTCCTTATGTTGTTTAACCTTTTCCTTGAGCCCTGAACACTCCCTTGTAATAAGACATTCTCGACCTCTCCCTCCTGGTGAGGATCCGAATTTGAAATTCGGGAAAACTAATCACAAGTATCCAAGTGCCTAGCATCCCTCATAAGCATTAATAGATTGCATTCCATTCCAAATCATTGGACCAAGACCAGCCGCAGCATGTCGCGTCGTCATACCGCTGCTCACGGAGGAGGAATGACGTCTTAGCAGCCAACAGATGATCCAATTCCAGCTTCCTTTATTGGGTTACAATTACTTTCTCTGTTCTGGAGAAAGAAGAAGGGAAGGACGAGGACGATGGGAGGAATTAAGTGAAGAATGTTCTTTAGAACTTTCCTTTTACTGTGTCACGGGGGGGGGGGGGTCCCAAGGGGGGGGGGGGAGGATGGCAAAGTTCATGGAATGAGATTAAAAAGAAGGTCGGGCGTGTTTGAGGGTAGGGAGCCATTTGATGTGATGATGACCTATTTCACACTCTATCGTCTATCCTCATAAGTTCAGCAGGACTTGTCAGGGCAGAGCCAATAAATGTTCCACCTGGGAACTGATGGGACGGTGAGAAACCAGGAACAATTAGTTCTCCTTCGACTTATCCCATTTGTCACTCCTTCCTTGCATTCAGTTCTCCCTCACATCCGCACCACCTCAAATTTACTCGATTCATTCGGAAAAGGAGAAAAAAGAAACTAAACAAGTTTGAGTTTCTTCTTCTTCTTCTTCTTCTTCGGGTAACAGGGATAAGGATGACCAAGAAATTCCGTTTTGTTAAATCATTGTGAAGCTTCTGTCTGTTGACTATTCCATTATCCTACTCAAACTGCCCTGCCCACTTTCCAACACCCTTACCCCCCATGGCCAAGAAGTGGTGGTGGTGTTTGATAGAAAAGTAGGAGATGAAAAGATTTGCAACAAGAAAGAAAGTAAGAATGGATTCCTCCAAGTTACATAATAATACCAGCCAGAGTAACCCCAGTGTTGGACCACAAATTCCAAGATTACTTCACAACCCTCAACGATCGGAGGGAACGTCAAGCACCCAGAAATTGTTGGATTAGATGAGCAATTTCTTCCAGAAGATTAAAGCATCCCAGCATCATCCCTTCAAACTGGAAGGGAAGGACAAGGAGAGGGAGAGTCCCGAGTCCCATGTCATTGTCACACGTTGCAAGGGGACTTTTGACTCCCAGAAAAGACAAGGGCGTCGGAGGAAGTGTTGAGAAAAGGTGACAAAGTTGTCAGTTGTCAAACTGACCATTTTTAGAGCTCAAGAATAGAGAAAGGAAGGGTCCCTTTGTCTCCTTTGGGTGATAGATGAACCCATCAATATCCTCCATCTTCAGTGTTCCTCCAAGTGGCCCTTCCCTTCTGTCTGTCTGCCCTATTATGTCTCTCCCTGTCCTCCTTCCTTCCAAATCCAGGGAGACCAAAAGAAGAAGAAGAACCGAGGAACTTGGGAGATTTCAAATGACCCTATCCCCGTCTCCTAAAGTTTTTCAGGGATACCAACAAATAAGGCAAAGTCCTTTGCCTCCCATCCGCCTGAATCATCTCCATCTATCTCTTTTGCTCAGGCAGGAGATGCGCTTCCTCGACCTTTGCTCGTTTGATGGGCGTACAACATTTCCATTCAATCCCTCCATCCCAAACTCAAGATTCTCAAGTTCTAAAAATGAGCCTTAGGAAGCCTTAAACAGGGGGATAATGCCCACCTCTCAAGAACACTTGAACAAGACCCCTGAATCCACAGGGAATCTGAGAGTCCTTTCGTACTTTACCATTAGGGAAGATCCCTATGAAGTAAGATGAGGAGATGAGATAAACCTTCCTGCCATAATTAACACATCCTCCCTAAAGTGTCCGGGACGAGTTCCCACTGGAGACAATGAAAACGGAGGAGATGGAACTGGACCACTTTTTGGATCTTGACCAGCCTGGGAGGAGGGCAGTCGTAAATGGGACGGGAGGAAGATCTATCAGTAATAAATTTGTAGTAAATCTTCCCTTCCCTTCCTTCCTATCATCCGATCCATCCCTCTTTTACAGATAAAGTAAAATAAATGCTTTCTCGTCTGGATCTCTTACAAAGTGTCACTCACTTTCTGGTTGGGTCGGGAAGTCAAAGGGAACCCCAACGTTTTGTCTTGGGAGGAAATGGGGATAAAGGGAAATGATGAGAAAGTCTCAGCCTCCGTCAAACTGATAATAAGTTACTGTCTAACAATTATGTCAGTACTAACCTCTCCCGTCCGACTCCGGCGACCCCATCCCCGTCTTAAATATTTTTTACGCCAAAGAGAGTTATACGGTAACTAAACGAAATGATTCGTTTGTAATGCGTATCCTCCTCCCGCCATTCCATACCCATTAGACAGGAAGGATGGAGTGAGCTGGTTGATCTCTCTAGTAAAATGAATGGGGGAAATCATTTGAACTCTCCACTATTCCATATTTCATCTTCAAATGGTAACTTATCTCTTGTCTTGTCCATTGACGAAGAGTGAAGGAAGTGGATGTGATGAGTAATTTGTCTTGAGATTACATTTACATTTTACTTCATGGATTCCCTAATTATTCCTAAAAGGAAGGGAAGGGAATTCCCTAATGCTCATTACAGGATGATGGGGCTTAATTTCCCTTCAGGTGTGGAACAATGGAACTCAATTCCTACAAATTATTAAACAATCCAATCAAACCATTCAATTTCTCAATTCCAAAAACACTTTCACACCCCCTTCCTCATCAATAGAAATTGACTAATGGTGGAGAGGAATTGGGTTTTATTGAATCCAACATTTAACTTTCCAACCTGACTCCAGGGGATGGATGGTGCTCATGAGCTCATGATCTGGGGGTGGGGTGGGTCGCGTGGCTATGACGACGCCGAGATCAGTTCCATCTTAAAGACGGTCACCCAGAGTCCATTACGAAAATAGGCTTGTCAGTTGGAAAGAGTCTCAGTGAAAGTAATGGTGGTGGTAGCGTCTCTCTGGAAAGCTCATTAAGTTCATCCTTGGAAATTTTCTTTAATTCCTCCCAACGAACCATACATGGACACCCTACTATTCCCATTTCCTGGAACATCGGGTGTCCGTATTCGCTTCATGCGTTTTTTTGTATAAAATGAATCCCATGCAAAATTTCGTAATGTCTAGTTTCCATAAAAGAATATTTGGCAGAATCGACAACTTATGGGAGGGCATGACGGTGTAGCCATCGAGGATGGAGAAGTGGAAGATTTTCATGTATGGACCGTGGGAACTCTTCAAGCTGACGAGGACGCCTCTCTTCCCTGCCCCACCGGGACTGGTGGGGCCGAGAAATAATTAGCCAAGTCCAGGGAATGTATTCTCACAGTAAAAACCCTTCTGTCCAGACTCTTGTGTAAAGAGGATTGATTGTGGGACAAGAACTTCATGTGAGAACAAGAACCTAAAATATTGCCAAATGGAATTTTTTAAAAACAATAAAAATTCAACCACTCCAATTTACAACGACAAAGAGCCCTGGAGAGAAGAACAGGAAAGATGGAGGTGAAAGGTGAAGAAATCCACTCTCGGCGGAATATATGTAAATATATTAATTCAAAGGTCATAAATCTTTTGATTAGAAAGATGAGAGAAAAGATGCCTCGAGTGAAGCGGGCATTTCCATTATGAGAATTTAACAAAAGGCAAGAAAACTGCCTAAACCACCTAACTAAACCAACTATAACCCCATTCAGGCCCCAAGTTTTGATCGTCAACCAAAAACAATAAAAAACGTAAACTTACTCCAAGAATTTTAACTAAAGAAGGGGAATCATAAATTTGTCTACTTTGGTCGGTGCCAAGACTTTTCTACTTTGAACCTTTCTTCGTGGTTGGCCCTTCTCAAAAAATTAGCACCTTCCATTTATTGTTTCTCATCATAAAGGTATAAGATATGACACTCCTTGCCCTTTGTCTGAACTGATGGATGCAAATAAATGCAATTCACATCCCTGCTTCCACCCATCCTAATTCGTAATTCCGAGAACACGTTCTAAAGTTACAAACTGGAAATCACCAAAAAACATGGAATCACTGGAATGATATTCGCGCTCACGTTAACTCAGAATTCTGACCATTTTACTCAAACTGGCACCCGAGAATGGACTCTGGGAATATTCCTAAGGGTCAAAGGTTAGGCGAAATGAAACAGGCTGGTGGGTCAAGCTAAGCCCTTTGTATCCTAGGCTCATGGGGGAAAAGGAATACTACTACATAAATAATTTATAGTTGGAGATGGCCTGAGAATTGGTTATGATGGTGATGAATAAAGTGAGTTGTGTGGATTGAATCTTATCCTGCTGAGAAAAGTAGTTTTTGCCAAACACTAACCCCCTACTTCCAAAATCCAAACGGCGTAAATGGTAATTGGTCGTTTAGTAAAATCTCATCTTCAATTCAAGTTAACAGGTTCGGCGGATTTTCTTTAGAAGAAGAGGAAACTTCTCCTTTATAATTTATTTAGGATTACCGTATGAGTTAAGATGAGGCTTGCCAAGTCATTAGCCTGTTGCACAATTTGCACAATTGTAATCATAAGGGTTCTCCTTTACTTGCCTTTGCCACATCTGACCAGTTTACTCAAGAAAAAAACTATTTCCACAGCCAGAGCATCCCAAATCCCATCTTCCTCCTTTTTTTGTTAATTTTAAAATATATGCTGCAATCATATGCAATTTGCAATAATAGTGGGCCTGCATTTACACGACAATATGCCTCCTCACGTACTAATTCCGCTGCCCCTTCCTATCGCACTAGGCAAAATAAATTATTATACACTATAATGCATATGCATTACAAAATTAGTTCTGACAGCAGAAAAATAAATAAGTTCTTCATTTAACTTATTAAAGGCTCAGGAATCTTAAGAATGGGGATCATAATTAATTCAAAATTACATTGGAATAGGAAATGAGGGGAGCGAAATTAGAAATTTTAATGGCGACAAATACTGAAGTCCTTGTGGTAAGAGTGTAATAAACGCTCTTTGTTGATGGCGATTTCCAATTCCAATTCCACCAATGTTTTTCCAATTTCCAAATAAATGTTTGGCCCCTGTGTAGTACATCGTTATACGAATGGAAAATACATTTACAAAAAAAAACAATTTTGACTAACCTTCCCTTGAGTACATAAACTATTAAAAACACATCAGCATTATCCGTTATGTCCTCAGACTAAACTTTAATCCCAAATTTTAGAGTCCCTGGAAGGAGGTTATCGAAGCAGGTCGCCTGCCTGGCCATTGTCAATAAGTCGGCCTTCCTCGTTTGAAAAGAGCTTAAAACCCAGAGTCCTAATTATGAAATTCTACCAAAATAACCATATAAGGCTGCCATGTCGGTTACTTTTACTCCACGTGGTGGAAAATCTAAACGTATCCATCACAAATGTCAAATACAAGAGTTTAACGACAGCCCTGACCTCGACCTCTCTCCCAGAACCACCACCAAAATATATTTATTTCATATTTAAACCACAAGAAACTGCACATCTTAATTATATTAGTGCATTGTGCAAATTATCCAAACAAAATTCAATTTTTGGGCATCTTTCGGTCTTGTCTCTTACGAATTTTAGTTGTAGCGACTCCCTGAATTGCATTTGCCCCCTCTACCCTCAAGGACAATGAAAACAATGGAGTCAATTTTGAATCTACACAATTTGTAAACCTTAATCTTATATTCATGTCCTCGTAATTGAAATCCTGACTCCTCTTTCAGTTCGACGTTGCACGTAACTGGCACAGGGGGGTTTAAGAAATTAAACTCTAAAGAATGAAGGGACAAAGTGCCAACCTCATTCATGATCACAATATGGGATGAATCCAAGTTCTCAACCCAGTCACTGTGGTTTATTGGATACAAATTGAAGTAAAATGCAAAACGAATTGCAATTCCATTCACCTTGCCCTTATTTTGGTTTTCTATAGTCAAGTGGAGATTCCTTTTGATTCCCCTTTGTGTCAGAGGATGAGAGATCAAAATCAACGGAATTGATTTTGACAAGCATTCTTCCATTAATTTGACACGGTGAGAGAAAGAGCCTGGCCTGAGTGAGAATCAAAAGATGAGGAACACGAGTATATCAACTTTAATAAGAATCTCCGGCTAAATTACAATGGAATACAGTTGAGATTCAGGATGTGGATGACAGTAGATTCGACATGGACTTGTAACCTAATGAACTCCCCTTTGACATGCTAATATCCCAAAAGACAACATTTCTTATTTGGATTAAAGGAAGTTAGGTGCAAAATCCCACATGCTCATTCCATGGCATTTCTCAATTCAAAAAAACTCGGGGGATTGAACATACCAAAATTACGCCATCAATTGGAAATCAGAAAAGAGGGATTTTGGGAATTCGTAACTATAATAAGTTTCTGATCTAAATAATTAAAATGTTTTTCAAGCGAAAAGTGACTCAAAGAAATAAAAAGTTTACACGTGACAATTATTATGGTGAGATGGTTCCAAGTGATAAAAACTTTCTCTCCGAGAGCTTTCTCCATAAAAAGTGCTCTATATAGACCGAATTCAATTTGAAGGCTGAAGGAGGGAACAAACGCGTGTAAAAAAAAAAATTGGAACATAAGGTAGCATTTATGTAACAAAAAAAATAATTGCAGACTTTTCTCTCCCAAAAAGTTTATCGTAATGGCTAGACTACTTTAAGAAGGTTAAAGCGGAGGATGATGATAAGAGACGAGCTTAAATTCCTTTGTACCCGCGCCCAGCTCAGGTCGGTGGAAAAAGTAATTCATCATGGAAATTACAAGCGTTTAAATGTTAACATTAGACCTAAAAACTGGACAAGAAGTGATTAGCTTCGCCTACATTCATTTACTTGAAACATGTCTTGACTCCTTTCTTCCACTTTCACTTTATCCAGTTAGTACCTTAAGCTAAAACTGGGCCTCTATTCTAGTAAGGACTAATATGCGTGGTCTAAATTGGTTTTTCATGAACTCAACTTACTGAAATTGGAATTCAGCTCCACAGAGGAGTTTGACTGAGTGAAAGTATTAAAAGAAAGAAAGGAGGAAAAAAAAAAAGTTCGCGTATTAACTCAGCATGCGAATGAGCGTTCCTCATGGGCTGATCAATTATTTAATAACCTCGCATGTTCCCTTCAACTTCTCAAAGGATTTTTCGCAGCCAGTGTATTATGGCATGTAAAGGGAAGTGACTCAATACTTTCCAGGAGATCCATGCATGCGAATCCGGGTTGGTCAAAAGGGGAATCTCAAACTTATAATACCCACCCACTCATCCAATGATTTTCTTTCGTTTTGCTCGTCTTTTGCGAATAGTGCACTTATTTGCAAAACTTTGAGAGAAAAGTTTCATTATTGCTGTCTCCAGAAACTCATACGAACGAGTCCTATGAGTTTGTGTCCGAACTGGAGGGGAAGCTCAACTTAAGCTCGTAAACGTATGCATCTCACCACCATTGTTTTAAAATGTTTCCGGAATTGTCAACCATGGGAAATGGAGGACGTGGGAAGAGGATAATAATGGCAAGGTAGATTAGAGGAATCCCAGAAAACATAACCCGTAATGTGCAAAAAGCATTTATACTAGAACATGCGTGAGCTCCTAAGGAGTTCTCGTGTTCACATGAAATATTGAATCCAAACGCAATACACTTGTAATTTTGGTGACCGCAGAAGAGACTATTGACATTTTGGAATGGCGGCTTTAGACTTATGGCTTGGCGGAAACATTCCTCTTTGCTTTTGCTTCTACCAACCACTCCCACCTTACTCACTCACTCCAAATCCTTAGGATTCAAAAGTTTATTTATTTTTACCCCCATTAAAGTATCTTTAACGCTTAAGTTGTGGGTCGCAATTTTAAGTACCAAAGTAAATAGTAAGGACCAAAAAAATGTGAATCCTTCTGACTAGTTTTCGAGAGAACGGAAAAAAACTTGACAATATTTAGAGTAAACGCAAAAACAGGAAATGGTCCGACTCGATTTATTTATGAAAAAGTAATATTCATCGAACCTTAAATAAATCCTGGGTTTATTTCAAGTAGAGTGTAAATCGTGTGTCAGGGCAAGAAAGGTAAATTCCTGGTTCCGGTTCCGGTACGGAAACCCAAAGGCACGGGAGAGAGAAGTGATCCAAAAAGTTGTGCACTTTATCGAAATGAATTTTGCATGCAAGAACCCTTTTGGATTTTCTAAGCGTATCCGTGAAAAGGAATCAAATATAAAAAATTGGATGGAACTTGGACTTGCCGTTTGTTAACGATTATAGAAAAACGTTGTACCCGTGAGCAAAACCAAGGACCATGACTTTTCCAGACGGTTCAGTTCTGCACATGTCTTTGGTTTAAAAGGTCTGTGGCATAAACTTTTAACATGTCCAGAAAAAAAGTTTGTTTCTAAAAAAACGAATTTTCACCAAGCGCAATCTTTTTTTTCTCGTAAAAAATCACTTAAGTGTGCCAATAAGATCGAAAATTGTAATTTCCAGGTAGAGTCGCGAATTCAAATAAATTAAAGCTAGAGTACATCTGCCAGGTTTATCGGGATAATAAACGATAATTCGAACGAACGAAACATCGACTACTTTTTGTTTGTTGACGATGCTCCGATTCCCAGAAATAGAGGGACCCGATGACACAGCCTAAATAACCTGAAGTGTTATTTTAATTTTTCCAATAGCTATTTCTCTGCAAAATCTACAGCATAATCGCCCAATTAGTAAGACCATTTTAGAGTCCTTTTATCTGGGAATGGGATATGTCATTCAGTTTACCTCATGCCTAACCTTCTGTTTTGATGCTTTTGTTTAGCTCACCACCAAGCCCTACCACCCATTATGAAATGGTAAATGGAATTTTAAATGTGATTAATATCGCCTAATATCCCATTCATGAATCATGATTAGGCCCACCCGTCCATTGTATTCTAATTATAAGCAACAATGGTAACAACATTTTTAGGATCAAATCAGAAATCATATAGAATCGCATCACGGTATCGCTTAACTCTGACTCATTACAACAACAAAGGAACAACGAACGGTGATTCGCATTTGCAAATTCCACTTTCTCGCATAATAATAATGGCAATGTAATTTAAACAGGGTATTAAGCACGACCTTATTTATAAGCAAACATTCATTCATTCATTCCCATCACATCAACTTACATAAGACGATCTCCTTCATGGTCAGAGTGTAGGAAGAGGAATCCCTTGTGAACTATTATTGGAAAATGAGGATTAGGATTCAAGTGTCACGCGCGAGATAAAGGGAGCGACTGCTATAAAAGGCTCATTCCCTAATCTAAAATAATGAATAAATTAATGTAAGGCTCTTATGGCCTGGCCCGCATAGCATCTGCATCATTGGCGAATTAGTACTCCGGGACACAAAAGATGAATGACTTACTGTGCAATTCATAAAATGGGCAAAGGAACTTACTAAAAGGAAGGAAGTGGGAACTAATAATATTCATGCCGAAGTGGGAAGGAAGTAGAGAGACATAAAAACCAAATGAAGCACTCTAACAAATTAAAATCCATTCGGGGGTGGTGGTGCACTGTGCAATTGTTACTACCCTCCTCACTTCCTTTGATCCTACCCGAATCATGTCGCATTAAATCGTGGAATTAGAATTACTATTCTTAGTTAACTGGAAATAATAGAAGAAAAGGATTCAAAATTCAATGACTTACTCATTAGCAGGGTAGCTGGATACTTTCCTGGATACTCCAGCGTAGAAAAGTATTAAAAGTCCACCAATGGTGACGGAGGATGAGGATGTATTGTATTTCCAAAGGATGATGAGTCAATGTTTACTTGAGGTAATCGTCCAGATCACACTTGAAGAATTATCATCAGCTAGACAAAAGGGATTCTTCCGACCACTTTTAACGAGTTTCCTTCCACAGCTTAACACAATGTGCTACTTCCTGGAACTCTTTTGTCCGACCGGCTGCTCAACTCTTGGTTTGGAGCTTGCTGACTGAAAACTGCTGCTGGTGAGGGCTACTCCAGGTCCAGGAGATTATGAAACTTGGGCATACTCCTTGGGTTAGAAGACTTCACTTTGAAATGGAACTTAGGGAGATGATAAAAGCGAGACGATTTAATTCACTCGTCTTATCTCAGAGTGGTTGAAGTCGATGACGGAAGAAGACGGATGAATTATGGGAACAACAAACAACACCAGTTGTATCTTCTTCTGCTGCTGCTGGAGAGGAAACGACATGGAAAATTGGGGTGTCCGGTACCAAAGTCATGATGGGGATAGTCATAGAAAAGTCTCACCTTTGTCTAAAAAACTAATTCTCCACTAGTCAACTCTTGTATCTTCTTATCATTTAGAGACGACGACAACGGAGGAAGGTGATAGGAATTGGAGCTGCCAGAATGCTCATCCTTGTTTCAGCAATTCCAGGCAGCAAGGGTTCATCTGTCGACTTTCCTTGCGAACGTGTGTCTTGATAAGTAGTTCTTACCAGTGGTAAGTCCAATGCAGCGACCACAACCTACTACCTCGTCGTCTTTCTCCGTGCCTAAAAGAAAGTAAATAAAAGGATTATTGATTAATAACAAGAGAAATACAAGTCCGAACAATTCTGAACAAAACTGAACAACTAAACTGGAGCAGAGGATACTTATTCAAAAATCCAATAAACAACAATAACAACTGAATAATTCATGCCCGCTTTACATTTCCTCTCGCTGCATTCATTCAGCTATGTTGTTATCATACTTCCAGTTACATTATTAGCTGTTGCGTTTTACATAAAATTAACAGCCTCTGTCGTCTGACAAGCCGAGTCACGGCACTGCCTTCCTAAAATCCTATCACTGGAGCATGGAGTGACAGTGACACCTGACACTAGGAATGACCTATGAATTGTGACTCGTAATTAGTTACGCTTACGAGAGAAAATTGAGTAAGCACTGGAAGTTGAAAGACGTGAATGAGCGTGTCTGTGTTTGTAAACAGTGGAATTAACCTTGGGGAGAAATGAATGGGAGAGGATAAGGTGAAGGAGTTAATGTTGATGATTGTTAGTTACCTTTGAGGGTGACCCAGGTGACAAAGGGTCAGGGGTTGACTGGACGTGGACTTGTGACTCTGTTGTGGATAAAATGGCGGAAGAAAGAGGGGTATATCCGAGACTCCGACGACGGAATATCCCTTCGGTAGAAATGGAAAAGGGGAGAATGAACTTCCGAAAAAAGTTTTTCCTCATCTCTCTCTTCCTTTCTGCTCAATCTCCTTTTGCCTCTTTTTCCTCCATCCAGACCAGAGTTCGGCGAATCGCGCTCCCACTCGCGCTCTTTGGCCCGCTCCCGCTCCCGCTCCCGGGAGCGGGAGCGG
>JAQIWD010000659.1:0-18212 GCA_034694825.1 Anurida granaria
CTTAGCAACCACAGTACTGAATTGGTGCTAAATAGCAGTACTGCTGTACGTAAAATGCTAATAAGTCCTAAATGAACCATAATTGCTAAAAATGAAATTTTGGCAACAAAAACTTGTATCATATCTTCGTATTTGAGCGAATTTTAATTTAGTAATCAATGTGGATTTTGAGCTATGAACTATGACTTCTGGCCCTGCATGCAGGAACTGAGGTTGGTTAACTGTTTAACTACATCGAGAAATATATGTTTACGGGGTGGGGGTAGGTGACTTTGGAAGATACAAGATACTGCTCCACCTCGCTCATCATTTTTAGATCTTCTGGATTGCTCGTTTTAGTTGAATCTGCTTTGTTCACCATAAGTGGAGCCCCAAACACTTAATTGATATTAAACAATTGGAGATGTGTCATAGGTTGTAGCTGCCATTTTATTAATTTGAGATTCTCACATTGTCTGATTCCTTTTGTTACACGATTCAATCACATATTCATTTCAAATTTAATTTACTATTCCCCACCTCCAGGCTCTCTTCCAGAACTTCCATTCTGAAGAATTAATTAATTTTTAGAATCAAGAATACACGACGAGGAAAGATGAATTCCCATTTGTTTTAGATTCTTAAAAATAAATATAGCGATTGATAACTTCCTTTGGATAAAAGTTAAGAGGTAGTTTAGCTGGTGTAAATTTAACAGTAGCACAAGACAATAATTCCTTTCTAGATCAGTTCAGTTGAGGTTGAGTGGGAATATAACAGATGAATTAATTTAGACGTTTGCTTCGTTTGAACTTTAAGGTTCACAAAAGTCGAGCACGTGAATTTTACGGTTTGTTACGAGTTAGTAGTCCCTCCTCCATTAACGTCGGAATGGGATTACTACTCTTTTAAATGTAATTGTAAGAGCACCATACTATTATTTTCGCGCGTTAAAGAATGTCAATTTGAAATTGAATTATGTGGGGGGAAGCAGCCAGAAACATTTCATTCCGTCTTATAATTGTATGACGCCCCTGATGAATTATTTTGATCGTTATTATTCGTATAGCACAATTTGTTTTGTCAGTATGAGACTTGAGAAAACTATGCGTAGATGTTTCTTAACCAAGGATTCACAATTATTATTTATAATTTATACAGTAATTCTACAAGCAATTTACACAAACTAATATGATGATCTTAGGAGCAAAAGAGGTGGAATGACTAGCTGCTGCTTCTGTGTACTTATGCACTGGAATCAAAAAATGGAAGGACCGCCCTTTATGCTTACGCTTATGTTATCCTCCCGCCACATCTAAGACGCCAGGTTAAAATTAGAGTACGAGAACACAGTGGAAATTGCTCAACATAAGAATCGAGGCACTGGCACAGTAATTACACCCGAAAAACCTACACGTAACATTAAAAACTACTCACAACCATCCAACCCCTTTAAAAGAGTAGGGTGTCTAACTCGGTAAAACAATTCAATCTCAGTTGCCAAAATTACTCAATCTAACCGCAATTACTTCAAAAAACTACCACAACTTTATCCCACTTTTTCCCTCAATCCCACACCTGTGTGACGAAGTAAGGTGCGCACCCAACCCACATTTTTATGGTGCATGTTTTATGATTGAGGAAGATAAAGTTGTGTTTCATAATCAATCAGGAAGTGTCTTGAGTATTTTCTGGTATCAAATCCAAATGATCCTGCTGCTGTTGTGCTTCCCAAATTGTGAAGTTGCGACTCTACCCGTCCGCATTTCCCATGTATTCCAATCAAAAGTTAGGCAAGTAAGGAGGAGAGATGGAAGTTTCCAATGATCTCTCAATGGGCGACAGGGATTCCGAGGGTGATGTTGTTTTTCATAAGAGCTACTGTCTTCTTGGCCCTCGATGAGCGTATAATTTGGAGTACCATTGCCTTGCAATCATGGCACACAATCACTGGCGCTCCATTTCTGTCAGTCTTCTCTTCTGCCTTCTTTCCAAAACTTCTCCTGGAAATAAAAAGAAATGTTAAAATTTTATGGTTAAGATTTGCAAAAAATGCGATTCCTGAATAGTTAGTCTCGGAGATTTTACCTCTTGATTGCCATGATACCCATAGAAATGGATTGAACCGTGGGAAGACTCCTAGGCCCATGCCCAATGTTACTCATGAAGCTCCCTTGTTCTGGTCCAAAGTGATCACGCGTCTCATCATCATCTAGTAACCCCGGGGACAAACTTCGTTTCCCACTGTCCGAATCCGTCCCACCTGATTTGCGTGAGACATTTGGTGAATTAGGGGCACTCTCAGCCCCACTACTTTTCCTCGTGGTGGAATTGTTGTTGGGGAGCGTAGTACTTGTGCTGGGCGTGAGACTCTTGGTTGACCCCGGCAACTCCCGTTCTTCATCCCTTGGGGAAATATTTGGACTCAGCGTTGAGACTGGAACATTTGCAAACTGCTCCGCTGGAATTCTCATCTAAAGATGTATAGAGGAATTAGTTTCGTCCATCTTGTTTATTTTTGTCATAAAGCCAAATTAATAACTTGCCTTGGAGCAGCATTTAGTACACACGGTCCTTTTACAAAGTCGGCAAACATTTCCCCAAGGTCCAAAGATGAGACTAAACCGCGTCTTGAGACAAAGGAAGCAGATCTGGAGACAAAGAGCAGAAAAGCCATTAGAACATTCGAGTTAAAAGCCTACAACTCACCACCACCCATCAACCTTAATTGAAAAGAATCATAAAATGTAATGAAAAGTGCCTAAGAGTGAGTGAGTGAGTACGGACAGTAAACTTTTTAATTTAAACGTCTCAACAGGGCAAACACACCTTGATGAATACGAGCAATAAAAAAAAGTTAAAGGTTTATAACACATCCTATGTATTATTCTACTCACAACTCTGTTCTTCTCTCCTTGATTTAAGAATAACAAAAAGAAAAGACAACAGAGAGGGAGAGGGAGAGATTCAAGGAGAGCGTTACGTAGAGTTAACACAAAAGCCTAATTTTTTAATTGTTATCTCATTAATTTATAAGAGGGGACTCAAGGCAGTGGTAATTCGAATGGAAGGATGTTGACAATTTACCTTGCCCTTTTCTACGTCTTCCTTCAAACTACAGTCTAGTGGGAGACTCTCCAATTCTGCTTTGGTGAGGACATGGCGGATATGAACAACTTCTTCCAGATTTAGTGACAAACACTCAATTGCAGTCTGCCAATGATTACTTTGGAAGAATTCTTCCTGGAGCGAACTCTTGGAGACGGAGCGAGGCAATTTAGCAGTGCGACGGGCAAGGAGAGGAGAGGCACGTGGACACTTGAGTGACTTGAATACATCTTCCGTTGTGGTGTACTCAAAAGGGAATGTTATAAGGGTCGTACCGTGCTCACCGCGGACGGTGGGGTTAGCTACTGAATGTCGTCGCCGTTTGTCCACTTCTCCACTCCCTAATTTTGGATTTATTTCTGTAAAATTAAATTTAAAAAAATGAATTGATTAAAATACTTTCCATGAGTTATTAAATAAATTCATTTAAATTGAGTCCCGTCTTACCAGTTTGCTTCCTAAGGGGCGTGACGGGCGTTGACTGAGTTCCTTCGGGACAAATGTGACCATAAAATCCGGAAATTGAAATTGGTTCTGGTGGGAAATCCTCGGGATCGCTAAAGTCAAAATCATCGTCCTCATCCTAAAATTAAAAAAAATGGAAATAAAATATTATGGCTTTCGGGGTATACATTTCAAGACATCGGTTCAATTTGGCAATCATTTTAATGATGCGACTTTCATATTTTCTCAAAAATAAGAATAAAGTGAGAAGGAAAAAAATGCCGCCATGCAACTGATCTCTGACCTCAAAGACGATATTGGTGAAATAAAAATCCTTCCCAGATTTTATATTATTAATGAAAATAAGATGAACCTTTTCCTTTACTTCTCATAAACTTGTTATTCATGTTAACACTAAAATTCACAAATGCGTCGCAACCATATTCTTTCTCATTAATCCTTAATCGATGCGCAGTTTTATATAAAGGATACTTGTGATTGCTTTGTCGCCAAGATTTCATCCCAAATGCCAAGGTTTTCTTTATGACAAGATTTGAAGACTTCTTGATGGAATGTATAAAGTCAGATTGAATGCAATAAATGACAATGACAGGTTTTGATTATATAACCTTAAGATCACCACCAAAGGAAAACGGAATGCATGGCATTGTTGCAATGCATGCTCACACCTTTCCTTTGTTAACTTTCAGATGCATGCATCAGGATTGAGAATACATAAATTCATATGTGGATGGGTAGAAAAACAAGGTGACAATAATGACAAGACTCGTGCGAGGGAAACAAACAACGTAAAGTCATTTCCTTCTTCATTGTTCCCACCGCCTCGCCTTCCTCCTAAGGAATGCCGACCTTAACCGCACAAACAGTTCGCTGCTCAAGTCAAATTAAATACCGGTGGTAATCGAATCTTCAATCTAATGCCTTCCAACCATACAAAAAACAGAAGAGCGGTTTAGCAGCGTTTAACTCCGAATCATCCCCTTCGTGTCGTATTGAGAAGAGGAATTAATTACATGGAGGAAGTGTTGGTTTGTTTTCAAAAGTGCAAAGTATGTAATTATCTGGATTGAGGATGCTTCCAACTATTCTACCCTTCAACCTTGAATACACCACAATGAAAGTAAAAGTAAACGTTTGAGTTGAGCACACACGTAATTTATGGTTTTCAATGTACCCCAACCACACACGGCCACATTCCGCATCATGGTGACCTTCGTTTGGTCTACAAAGGAAATCACGCATCACTCCAAATTAAAATGGGAGATGGACCTACCTACACAACAATCACAAAAATAAACTTTTATCTTTCCAATCTAATTCCATGTTAATAATACCGTGAGATTGTAGGCTCTCATCCTAGTAAAACGAAAGGAAAAGAAACAGGAGATGAGAAATAAAATTGTGTAATGCAATCCATTTCAACTTCCAAAATGGAGTCCGGTGCAAAACTCGTGGAACAGGTAAGGATACTCTCTGAGCTCTGATTATAATCTGATAAAAGATGCACTGGTGTACTCGTGGTTAGAAGTGGAAGACATCTTTAGAACACACCCTTGGAACACGACCAAAAGCCCAAAGGTTAACACGTCATAAAAACTGACTGAATGAGAGAATCGGGTAGTTGTAATGTAGGAGTAGTTGGTTAAGTGTTGGGATAATTTGCATTCCTTCCTCATATCGGTCACTTGGTCAGAGCATCTCCATAAAACAAAAGAAGCTGCTGGGATTATTTGTCTAAACCTAATGGGGGATCCCTTGATAAGAAAACAAATAAAGAAGAAAAACCAGAGGGGAGTAGTCATAAAATAATATTTAAATTTAAGACGGGGTAGGATTCGTTGTAGTTAGAGTGGTTAGATGGGTGCAACTTTTGTTGTAGTGCGGATGCAATTGTTAATGCATCTCCAGCACAAGATGCATTTTCTAATTGTTAACTGCCTGGGTGGAACACCAACAACAGGGCGTTTGGAATTTCATCAAAGTCATAGCTCTTCTTTCTGCCTCTATTTTACACGCCCTAAAATACTTATAGATACTTTGAACCTCTAAAACAAGAGCCCCACTACAACTCCCTTTCTCAAAATGTTAAATTAACAAAAAAGTGGAGATATTATTCTTGATTTGATTTCAACCGAAGCACGTGCCTTTAACAGGGCGCTTATTTTAGTGTCCCTGCATCTCATAAATTTAATTAAAAATCCACTTTCACCTAAATTGAATTGTTAAATGCTATCTAGGAAAAAGAGAGCTGGTGGGGGATGCTGTTAGGTGACTGTAAAATCCCCCATGTCATAATTAGATAAAAAAATAAATGACATCTCAATTAGGACACGAAGATAACTACATTCCTCTGCATGTGTCTCATCCCCTGTCTCTCGGCCGTCACGTCACTTGAAGTATAATCATAGCCTCTTGCCGACATGCCTGTGCACAAGATGATCTTCTTATCTCCGTCTGTCATCACCTCCCTCACTTAACAAATTAAAAAGTAATCCTATTCCAAATCCCTAGTTAACCACAACTTAATGGATTTCATAACTGGAGACGATTAGGAGGAACGTCTTAGAGCAAAATTTGAAGAAATGGACATATAGTTGACACACATTTTCAGCGCCAGCGTCTTCTTTGGTGCGTATTTACCTTAGAGTCAGGGTCAGAGAGGAAATTGAGGTCAAAGTTAATAAGTCTCCTCTGGGGTTGTTGCGCCTGTTGGTTGGAATGGGAATCATTGGACGATGATGATGGTGGGAGTCCTTTTGGCATCGTGGCTACATTTCGCGATGATCCTGATGATGCGGATGACTTGCCAATATTGTTATTGACGCTATGAATTCCTGTAACTTCATTGGACTTCATTCGTCGACTGCTATGATGGCTATGAGGAGGGCGAGCACGAATCGGATCTGAAAAGAAGGGAAAAGTAGAAATTAGGACAAGCTTCAGTTGACAAATAATGAAATATAAAAAGAAAACCATATCATAAATCCACCCTCGTTTCGTTTTCAACTCATCATCACGAGTGTTAAAAAAAATCTAGCACAGTGTGAGAGTGGAGTAAATTAGTAATGGATACTCTCAGTGTCTCCCATTCATCATTGAGTGATGAGAAGTGATTCTTTATTTCTAAAATTTACATAAAGAAAATCCAACTTCTATTCACTCCTTCATTTGACAAAAGGGAAAAGACGGACAGATTTGACTTTGACACTAAATATGGACTTTTTACTACACGTTGCAAATTGTAATTGTATGAAGAGAACATTAAAAAATCTACCACTAAAAAATACCCATATCAGAGCATGGGTGAAATCGAGTCTGACAGAACATGAAACCAAAGAATTAAATTAAAATTAAGAACGTCTGTGGAATTGACCTCTTGACCTTTTAGATTTACGGACACTTGCTCAACGGTTGACACCCAAAGCTATCAAAATAATAAATTTAGCCAAATGAAAATTAACCAGGACAATAAAAAGAAATGCTTTTAAGACCTTCACTTACAATTTTACAACAAATGGGAAGGTGATTGGCGGTGATGTGTGCGTTGCTTCTGTGGTCGAAAATGAACTAATCCGCCAAAAAACATTCAGAGGCACCACAATTACAAGGATATGAAAAATTTGGGGGTTTAAAGCCCTTTCACTTGGCGTTGATAGTCGTCGTGATGTAATTGAAACCTACGGTGATTCGTGGATGAAGTATAAATGACCTAATTTCTGCCGACGAGGTTGTCGTTGATGGAGTAAGAGGATGCGGATGGTGGGCTCATCCTTTGACCCTTCTTGGGCGTTCAATTATTTCCAGGCGGAATGGGTCACTTTTCATTTCAATGAATCTTAACAATACAACAGTCGGCGGCTATACATGTCCTTCCCTTTTCAGATGACTTTTGTTATGAATTGGAATCCAACTAGGGATATCTTCTACCAGCCTGCAAAATATTCAGCGGAACGTCAAGGAGAAAGCAGTTGCCAATTTCTGTTCGTGCGCATTCTCTATACTTTCTCCAGCAAAAACTGGGTCTAGTTCTCCAAGCCCACGCTTTTCACTTTTCTCTGACCCAGTTTCATCCCTTTGCAAAAATTTTTGCACACAGGCTAGGCAATGTGCTGAAATGGGAAGGTAGAACTCCGAATGGATCCGAAATTGAACCATGGGTTTCTGGAAGGCACTGCCTTATACGCTTCTCAAAGAATGACTCACCCACGCAATTTTCTTTCCCCTATAAATTACACCAACGCGATGACTCATTCCAGTCAAGATCCGAAATAAAAGTTTACGAAAAACTTTCACGAGCACTTACCGGAAGGAAGGAAGGAAGGAAGAAAATTAATTACACGTTTGGTTTATGTTCTAACAGTCAATGCGACTTAAATGAAGGAACCGGATTGACAGAGAGGTAACAATTGACTAACCCTCAGAATTGGGCCACAAAAATTTGAAACCTGTCAGAAAGTGTAAGATACATATTGGTTGTCCTGGTTTAATATTACTTCTAATCATTATAAAATGATGGTCAGTAATTTACACGAAAGTTGAAACTTAGTGTAATTATGCCCTCTCATGTAAACTAAACTTCCTCCTGCTCCTTCATCATCCCGTTTCAAGAGGTCAGAAGAGACACAGAAGAAAGAAGGTCAAAAATCAATATTTTATTTTATTTTACTTTTCAATTTAATCAAAACTAGCTTGGACCCTCCAAAAAACGCAACCAAAATAAAAGCAAAAACCAGACGCACTTCTTTTGCGAATCATTTGCAAATTGTAATCCTTAAACCTTCGTTAAAAAAAACCACTGGGCTTATGGAGCCTTTAGGTTAATCATATTTCAACTAAACCAGAACTCTCGGGGGCACTCCAACAAGATTGTTTCACAACCACCATAATTTCTTAATTTTAGCTTAAGATTCGCATTAATACTTTCATTGGTTTTGACTATCCGGAGGCCTCAACCGTGCGCAAGAATGAAATAAGAAGAGATTTTAAAGTTCATTCATTCTGCTTTGAATGATGGTGCATAAAAGTACTTTTCCTGCTTTTCGAAGGGATTTTGTGAATCGCAGAGTATCCCAATAATGAGATCATCTCGCAAGTCGTGCCTCTCTCATCCATTCCCCATTATGCCATGGAAACTGGGGATGGATGAGAACCAAAACAAAACCTTTGTTTATTTTGATTACCCACGAATCGATTATGGTACACAGCAGAGATCATCTTCTTCCTTGGCTTCTTTCTCTACAAATAATTTAACAAGACCTCAAATCCTGAGTTTTGAATAATCCCATTGTTCTTCATCTCCCTCCGCCACTAGGCGTACCGGTGTCATGCCTCCTGCAGTAGTTTTGCATGGGCGACAATCCCTAGTTCCTTCGTAACCCAATTTTGAAATCCGACGACATGACCCAATAGATTCAGTCTCATCATCTTCCCTTTTCTCAAATAGCCTAATACCAGACATTCATCAATAGAATCCAACGTCTTTACTTCTCATTAATAATTCCAGTTTAAAACAAAGGATTCCAAATGAGGATAATGGAGGACGCGCAAAAGCCATGGGGTTAAGAGAAAAGATGAATTGAGTCTATTATACCCATCCCATTTATAGCAAACCAAACACTGACTACCAAAGGGTGGTCTTCCTTTTCTATTTTCAATAGTTCATTTCCATAATCAATCAAACAGAACTTATGAATAGGAAAAGAGAAAATGGTGAACAAGGGACGACTTTGATTATTTTAGAATGAAAATACCTATGAACTTGAAAATAAACATTTAAAAATTCACATAAGATGAAGATGACTCGTTGAATGAATGAACTCAAGTTCATGTTAAGAGAACCGAAATTATTACCGTTCACATGCACCGTGCATCTTCAGCAGGTGGACAACAACATCGGAAACACCCTTTTAATATAAAAATCTAAACTTACAGGTTCAGAGTCAGGTGGTTTTTATGAATTGGATTTTTATAAAAATATACACTGGATGGACCCTTAAGGAACGAGCATC
The DNA here is from genome assembly GCA_034694825.1 of Anurida granaria. NCBI lineage: Eukaryota > Metazoa > Arthropoda > Collembola > Poduromorpha > Neanuridae > Anurida > Anurida granaria. The sequence goes on from JAQIWD010000659.1 coordinate 9,561, forward strand.
ACAAGAGGTTCCTTTTCAAGGGAGAAGAGGTCATTCATAAGATTTCGAGAGAATGCCCCTAGTTGGCTCGTACCGTCCATTCAAACTAAACGCTTAGAAACCAGTAAGGAACGCAGCTGAAATATTTGTATGCATACCGTTATCTACGACGCACAGAGAGACAAGAGATGAGACAGGACACACCTGAGCTGATGATGAGCATCTCCTCATGTCTTACTCGACAGTCGACACTACTAACTCATCAATTTAGAGATTCAATTACAAATTCAACCACACGCAGGGAAAGGAATCATATTAAATTAATTTTTTAAATTAACCATTAACCAGTGACCTCTCCATCACCCTCTCATAAATACAAAACATACAAAACTGAACTGGTTTTATGGAAATATTTAAACAAGCATCCTTACAAACAACCACCAAACGAACGACAGTAAAAAGCACGAGCCATTCCACCACCCCGATGTTAATTCTGAATACGAATGTTTAGTTCACCCACATGAACAGATGCAGGGACCTTCATTTAAAAAAAAAATAAGAACACGCCTTTTATGGACACCGACTCGCAAATTTACCCACTGATCACACACTTTAATCACAAAAGTAAATAAGGAATAAGCGGTACAACTTCACACCAAAAAAAGCTCGTTGATGTTGTTATGCATCTGCGTATAGACGTTACGTTCACAACTTTCTTTGCACGCCTAAACAGTCTCCCGTTTTAGTTACACCCGATCTGATTGTCACCAAATTTTGTACTCATCCCCACCCAAATAAAGTTCAGTTAACAGACAGTAATCGGACCTAACGTAACGTAGCATCTCACTTCCGCTTTCCGATTTCATCTTCCGTAAGCATCCATTTCTATCAGCCTTTACCATTCAACTGGTAGAATTGTTTCACTCCAAACTTTGTGACATTGAATTTGTAAAAATGTTAATAAAGGAAAAGTTAATAAACTTTTTCCTTCACGGACTGAGGTGGGCGAAAATTTATAAGATCTTTCAACTTGTAAATTCTTCACAAATCGTAAAGTCATACACGAATTTACACTGACGGATGCACGTATTCTTTCAACGCCCACAAAATTGTAGTTCACCAAAACCAAAAAAGAAGAACGAAGCAAAAATCAAATTGCGTGTTGCTGTAGTACTTCATTCAAAAATTCATAAATTTGATATTTTTATGCTAGTAAGATCAACTCCAACCACGACAAACTAGGATCCTAGTTTGCTGTGCTCCAACACTTTGTGACTCTTAATGATACGTTCCTGGGAGATGAAAATACGAATGTAAAATGTATTCCGGTTCCCACTCCCGTTCTCGGTTGTGATACGAATATTGTTTTCATCTACTCACCAAATTGGCTATTAATTGTATAACACGCATTCGTGCACATAAACTCACGATCCACAAACTTGACTTCATCCCCAAAATCACAATTCATTATTCCAAGTCGGGTTTTAATTAAATTCATGAAGATTTCACATTGTCATAATTCTCGACAGGAGTATAAACGTTATGCAAAGGTCAACTCTAAATGATCCGAATGAGTCAAAACAACGCCTAGTAGACACCTTTTACGGCGAGACTAACAATATATTTCACTTCCTTACAATACAAATAGTGCTAACTTTTGCTTATCAGGTCCACCCTTAATAACTTCACTAATAAATTTCAAGGTGATAATTGTCAATGTAGGCACGCGGATAAACAACATTAAAACCTTTCTAAAATACTGTGTTTACGAGAGTTGAATAATCTATTAAATCCTGATACCTTTTTTTAAAAACTATTCTGGATTCGTAAAAATTTCCTATCTAGAATCAATCATCCATCCAGGGTATAAATTAATGTGTGGTAATCCGTAAGTTAATGATAATCGAGATAACTGCACCAGCATCATCATACATATGGCAGCTTTGCCTAAACGAACCAACCAACACCCTCTTTCCTGCCTACTTCCTTACTTGGTCTTGCATAATTGCTCCAAATGATTCTCCAAAAGAACCACAAAAATACGAAAATCATCAGATAATGCGAAAAATGTGCCTACGCTTCGCATATTTTATTCTCACCACCCAAGTTTAAATACAAGTATTATGGATGCATAATCTCAAATCATAAAAAATGTTTGCAAAATTCACCCCGTGTGGCATTCCAAACGTGGGATTCGCAAACATTAAAACCCCAATTCCTAAATCCAAATAATATGTTGAGTCACTTGGACTCTTGAGAAGATGCAAATTGAATCTTTTGAGGGTCATCATGCCGACAGGTAGAAAGAATAAAAAAGGATACAGGCAATAATAGGTTACTTTAAACCGAATACTGTACACTCTAAAATATTACCGTTAATACAAATATCCAAACACTTGATCTCCAATTATTTCGTTCTTGATTGTTGAAATTAAATTACTACACTTTTAAATTGAAATAATTAAACCGAATGTATTAATTCAGGAATAAGTTTTTATCAGATGATTTTGGCAGAAATTTATCCCCTTTTCGCACTCGTGGCATCCTGTTATCCTGCTTGCATTGAAATGTTATAATCCAAAATAACTTTTCCAACATAAGCATGAAAAGTCATGCGTATTATCGGACCACATCACAATATCGGATAGGATACACATCAAAATAGTAAGGAACCTCTTACATTACATTTCATCCTACCAAACAATTTCAAATAAAGGAGAATTGCTGCAATTCAACTTCGTGGACTCGCTTCTTTATCTTGTAAACAGGAGGACCTGAAGGTGGCAGCATTTCAATGTTTGATCCTCCGGTCAACCAGTACTTCCTCCGTCACTCAAATCACGGAATCCTTTTTAGCACTTAAATTACTGTTTTCCGCAATCCCAATAGTTTGCGAAAATAATTACAATTAGATTGATCCCCAGAATGATAACGGCCAAAATGAATCATCTGTGAGGGATTCAAGAGTCTTGAGAAATCTTCATCTCCATTTTGCCACAATTTGGTGTCCTGAATTAGGAGGAGGTTAGGTTCAATCGATTAGGAATCCTCTCCTGTCATTTTCCTTATATTTCATCCCCATTACCCTTCATCTCAATCATCGTCTAAATTCAACTGAACATTAGAACTGAGGATGAGCAATATTTTTATAAGGTCACTCCTAATACTCACGAAAAACTACTAAAGATTCAATTCCCTGCCCAAAAGAAGTGGGTCTTTAACCAGTAAATCCTTATATTCCAAAACAAGCATGTTATTAGAGAATTATTCCATTCTGTCATCCCCACGAGGGAGGAAGCCGTTAGGTCACACATAAACAAGACGCATCTCTTTACTGACCATACACTTCATCCCCAAGCATCCCTCTCCACAATGTAATTCCAAACAACATGTTTTTCTTCTTGTCTTGTCTTAATTCCAAACTATTGGAATTGCGGGACTTAATTCCATTGTCTAATAAGCTCTTACTGAATGAGTTTGATTCATTGTTACCACAAAATTAACGATTGCCGGTTTCAGTGTCTTAAGTCAAAAGTTACCCACTGGGAGATTTACTATTGTTTGTAAATTGGGATCTCGACTACATATCCCGTCACCTTCCTCTGCGAATCTTTTTTTTTTTTTTTAATTTTATTCATATAAAATTTACAGTTACTCACGCCCCATGTCTGATTATCCCTCACTGCGAAATATGTCCTGTCTCTCCTGTGACTCACTTCCTAAAAGCCTCAGTAAAACAAATGCATCCAGTGACAAGAAGAGATTTCATAAGAATAGAGTCATACATCACAAATTAATCCGAAAAATGTCACGGCACGGAACAAAGGATCTCCCCGAAGGTAGTCAGTAGTTGCTTCCATGACAAAGTTCAAGTGGAGGATTTTGTTCGGTGGAGGACAAGCCACTGACCGATTTCCAGACACAGGGGGAAGCTTAAAGAATTAGAATTACGACACGTGTAGATGCTTCGTGCATTCGTGAAAGAAAAACTGGTCCTTTGGATTTAAATCCCTGACACATGTATTGGGACTTTTAGCCTAGAGAATGAAGTAAACAAAATGTTCACCTGAAATTGAATACATTGGAAGAATCTTAAGCAAATTGAGTTTACAACAGATACTACTCTTGACGTTTTTTTTTATATATAGAAATGCATCTTCAAAAAATTCTTCATCTCTCCCACACAACCACCCAGGCAATTTGGAGAGGAAAAGGGAAAAATGATAAAAAGATAATCACTAAAGAGGTGTCGTCGCATCTCCTCAAGATGACCAAATATGGCTAACCATTTCACGCTCTTAAATCTCTGCACCTTCGAATTTATCATTTCTAAAGTGAAAGACCAAAGGATGATAACAGGATCCCTCTCTGGGTTATATCTCCGTTCCTTTTCACTTAATAAAATCTGGGAGCTAAATACATTTTAATTAGATTGGAAATCGGGATGGGTGTTGAATAAAATTGAAGGGATATATATTGGATTCCCATCATCCATCATTAGGTGGATGAATCTTCGTAATTCATACTGCATCCCATTCCCAATGCATCCATCCATCCATCCATGCCATTTTCAATGACAATACGAGTTAAGACTCTTACCTTTCTGCGGAAGAGGAGGAGCCGCCACAGGTGCTAGTTTATGCTCTTGTCGAATAGACGCCAGGAGCCTCTCAATCGGTGTTTTATTTTGTATCGGAGCTGGACCAAGGACACGCTCCTCTGCCTGTATTTCAAAAAACAATAAAAGCATTACATTTCCAAATCCAAAAAAAAACATCCACTTAACGATAATTTTATTTATCTAGTCATAGCCACGCCACTGTTGTCATCCAAGAAATGCATTGCTTAACGCATAAATACAAAACTATGGTTCCTATTTCGTAAAAACCTGCCTTCGGCCAAGCAGCTATTGAAAAATATCAACTCGGATAATTACGAATCAAAATTCTGCCGTTACGTTAAGTTCCTCAGATTAACTTAAGATTCATTCAATTAACTCAAGATTTAATTTATCACCATTTAAAACAGGTATTAATCCCAATTGATAAAGTGTAGCAAAAGTGCGGTAGTCAATTCGGGTCGACACGTAAAGTGTCACGAAAATTCGTTCCTCATCTCAAATGCCCGCAGAGATTCACATAGTTACATGAGGATAATTCAGAAAATTACAGAGTTTCGTAGATTGGATTTTTTTCTTCTGTTACCTGTTCCGCTACCTCTATAAAGGAGGAACAATGATACCGGATTCAAACTTTCTTTCTACCCTTCTGTTCTGTTCTAATCAAGAATTACACAAAAGGGAGATGAACTTTTGAGGAAGTGGGTAATTCATCTCACAAATTGAGTTTCCTCCCACTAATCCCATCATCCTCTCCTTATGCCTTGTAACTTATGATGACATTTTGCCACTGGCTTCCTCTCTCCTATACTCTCCTCAACATTGGCCTCAAATTCGTCAAATTGCCCAAAAATTAGAGACCATTAACCTTCCACTCCCATCTGGGACAAGTGCAGGATTATGTAAAATCATTCCGCAAAGGGACACTAAAATTTAAAATGTTTTACGCTTAAGCCCTTCCAGTACATAAGGAATCCAAAAAATTTTCCATAAGGTAAAATTAGATTGAACGGTAGAAATTAAACTTCGAGTTAAGTTCAAGTTCTAAATCCGTTTAAAATATAATTAAAGGGTCATTCCAATTAAAAAAAAAAATGTAACCCTCAATCGCTTCAAGTATGTCACCATGTCAATAAAATATATTCAAAGACGACACTGAACGCTAAGATCACGAGAAAGCGGAGCAGAAGCATAATTATAAGTTAGATCTTACTTGGTCTAATTAAGCATAAATTTAAGATTCCGTTTTAGCTTCATCATTACTTACCTTAACAAGGATCCTCTAATTTTACCCCTGGAAGTTTATCCTACCCGAGTCCTTGAACGCAAATATATCGCACCGTTTTTCCCCTTGTACCCACACCTTTTCTGTATACTTACAACACGCATTCTGTAGCTAACCTCAAATTTAGTGCCTCGACGTCGTAAACTGCACATGGTTATTAGTGTGATGTACCGCCGCACCTGTTGAATACAGAGGACCAGCAGGCTCACTTGGATTTTCTATTTTAGAGATTGCATTTGAAACTCAAATGCAAAATGAAATCAAAAATGAAAACGCAAGTCGAAATTCTGTTTCATTTACTTTTTTCCTCTTAATGCTAATTCCATAAGCAGGACCAGGAGGCTCACTGGGTGTCCAAAATGAACAAGGGGCAACCAAAAACATCATTCTTACATGAATGAACCAACTTGATTAGTCAAATTAATTATTCTATGGTAAAACTTAACTAGCATACAGCGCTACGACATGAACAGTGACTTCTCCCGTGTCAAAGTTCAAGGTCAATTACTCTCATCCTCCATAACGTGAAAAATGGCTCGAATATCGACCTTCGAAGGTCAAACCATTATTTTCCTACTTTTTGAAATAAAAAGGTCATGATGGCCCGAGTGACCTCAACGACCTCTAAAGGACGGTAAATCGGCAGCAGAAACGTTTTTGGAAAACGCGGAAATTTTGAACAATGGACCCTATATTTGAATTCATCGCTTCATCGAGGTCTAATTGATCTGCACAGAAATTTCCCAAGCTATTGTACCGTACTCTCCGTTGCTAATGGACAATTTTTGAAAAAATAATTTTCTCACGGTGGGTCCATAAGAAGTAGAACACTACAATGTGGCAAGTGGGAAATTATTTTTTCAAAAATTGTCAATTAGCAACGGAGTTAGCAGTGAGCCTCCTGGTACTGCTTATGGAATTAGCATTACGAGGAAAAAAGTAAATGAAAAAGCATTTCAACTTGCGTTTTCGTTTTTGATTTCATTTTGCATTTGAGTTTCAAATGCAATCTCTAAAATAGAAAATCCAAGTGAGTCTGCTGGTCCTTTGTAGTTGAAGGGAGCTGGAACATGGATAAATTGCAGCAAATTTTCAAACTCGGGATTCATCAGGCGACAGAGCATTGAAATGAATTTTCCTCAAACACTCTCCTAACACTTAAATGGATTTTCAGAGTTATTAACAGCATCGAGCATCCTCCTAAAGAAAAAATCTTTCAAAAAAATAATATATGAAGAGGATATGCTTAACACTCTGGTAGCGGCGGCATTGCATCTTTGATTCTGAAAAATTCAACAAAAAAATGGTTTTGTGTAAAAGCATCTAATGCGTTCATTTCGCGTCTTCCAAGCTGAAATCCAGCAATTCCTTTTTATGCCCTATTAAAATTACATCTCCACTCCAAGCTAGCCCCATAGGCCCTACTCTTAAGAAATCGGATAGGTTATGGACTGGCATAAGAATGCATTTTTTACTTCAATTTTTCTAATAAATCAGGTACAGTGTCCTGCTGTGGAATAAACCTCGATTCATTAATATCCTCCAAAATGTCGTCATTCCAGTATGACGTGATTTAGCCTGATTTAAAACAGAATAGCAATTTGAATTTGATTAAAATTTCATGACTTTTTCATCATCTGATCTCCTCCTTTCGTATTTGCATCATCTCACCAATAGAAATCATCTGAGACTGTTCCAAATATTTTATGACAAGAACCAATGCAGGAGCAGGGAGATTCCTTTAAAAGTTGTTATAAGTCTTATTCAGGTCAAAACTCCAATTACGAGTAGATATTAAATTTATTAATTAGGGACTTGGCCTCAAATCTTTGAGAAATTGTACTTTATGACCAATTCATCTGTTTCAGTTGTTGATAGTTTCACATTCAGAGCTCATTTTTAATAAAAACTATTATAAAAACAAGATAATAATTAACCTAACAAACAATACATGAAACGATGGGAATTCTATCCAAGTATTGTCAAAAACACCCTACAATCATGCAAAAATATTGGGAAGGTTAATAAATAAATTCTTGGGGAGATTTGAATTAAGTGAGTGCTAGTATTTATGAGGATTAAGATTTAAGACAACGACTATCCCATCTGAACGCACGCAAGGTGTCAAATGAGAACCTCCTCAACAGTTTTTGGTGGCAGATGGAAGGTAGGCAGGACATGGAGTGATAATAGTGTTGTCTAAAATGAGTTGGACATAAATACTCGTCAACATGTCAATTGGAAAATATATGCCCAATAATATGCAACGGAAGATGCAGAAGGAACAACGGCAAGGCAAGAATTAATTTTCATTAATGTCGATACCTGACATGAGCTTTAATTAATTCCCATGAATCTTATTCCTCATCTAACGCACCTCTCATGAAGTATGACCAGGATTTTCTTTATAATTGTATATCTCCCATCATTAGAGAATTAAAAGTAGGAGACCAATTAAGTCAAACCCTCCACATCGTCATACCTTCGGTAACAAAGGAAACATTGCTGATTGCTGTAAGCAACGACTTTAACTCTAAGAAAAGGTAATTATTTTATGTAGTGGGTGCGGAATTGGACATTTCTATTGAACGAAAAAACGTAAAGCATAAATTGACTTTCATTGGACTTGGGATAGCACAATTGAAAACTACAAATATAATGCATGGGAACAAATTTGGGAGCAGAACATACATAGGGTTGGGCAGACCTATTTGGACAACTTTCCATGCATCGCAATTCCATGCGACAGCAAAATTTTTGCAAATTTTTT
>JAQIWD010000660.1:0-18203 GCA_034694825.1 Anurida granaria
CCACCCACTTTGTCATTTCTGCCTGCCTCCCTTCCTGCCCAATGTAAAGTGAAAGAAAGAGGTATTGAGTAGTTGTATGTCTGCACCATTATGGTCGGTTTTTTTGTCCTTATGGAGAATTTCTACATGAGCCGAGATTTTAGCACTTTTACCCCCTACAGTACCACCCACACCCACCCACCCGCCCACCAAATTTACTACGGAATACGGACTGACTCCTTCTGATAAGGTGTAAGGTCAAAGGTTATTAAATAAAGAGTACCCGCTATGCCGGAAGTCATATCCAGTATGTTTAGAAATTGCCAATTTGTTATTCCGACTTTCCTCTGGTAAATACTATTCATGACATAAATGCGACGTTTAGGAGCACGTGCCAGGGTAAGTGGCACGTGTTGGCAGATCATCCGATCCTGCTATGGAATTTCATTTGGAATGTGCAATGAATCAATTTGCTTGGAATGAAATTAATTTATTTATTCAAAAGTTAACTAATAGGCACATTTCAACGGGAAGATACATTCTGGAAATTATGCTTTTTGGAATCTCCTGCTCAAATATTGTCATCAATTTTAACAAATTAAATAATTAGGATTGTGATATAGTCTTGAAACTAAGAACTCTAGCTAAATTTTCATGCTTATCTAATTAAATATTTACTTCATTTGCTGCTGGTACTAGAGGATTAAAATACAATTTAATAAAATAGCACTGACGGACGGAGTCAATTCAGTTAATCTCTAATTTAAGGCACATTCACATTTTTTACAATGCACAATTATTAAGTCACTGGATTTCAGTCAGAACAATCTGATACAGGTCAGAGGGTATCATCACCCCAACTTTACAACACTCATAAGTTTATAGATCAAAACGTTTTAAAATTAAATGTATAACAATAGCTAAAAGACGCTTGAAGCGTGCGTGCATGCACTTAACCCACAAAATCTGTAATACTGCTTTTAGTTTTAATGAAAAAGAGGTGAAGGTGGGAGTAGGTGATATAAATTTTATGTATAAAAATATACAAAAAGTAATTGTGCTAGGGTTGTAGGTCAGACTGCTATTCCTACTTTGAATTCAGATAAAAATGTGTTAGATGAAGAGTGAACTGTGTAGCCTCAGATTGATTAAAAAGGTACCGGATACGAATAACCTAGTTCCAGAAATACTGATCCTGTGGGAATAATGGTTCATGGTTACTATTATTATGGTGCTGCTGGATTTGGTCTAACGAATATTTCGACACAAACCAATTAATATCAACATTTTGATTTCTACTCTCGTATGAGCTACACAAAGAGTTACAAGATGAAGAAACATTTGAGCTATACATGTTGCGCTGATGAATTAGTTTGTGTAAAATTATTCATTAGTAGTGTTTGGTGAAATAAAAAAAAAAGTATAGAGACTCACATTCTTGGTAATAAATTAATTCCTAAGTGCGTGCGTTGAGGTGCGTATAAAAACGGGCAAGAGATATCAAAAATAATAAATTCTGGAAGGAACGGGTGGAGTGGAAGTGGACTGTGAAAGACTGATTACATGCAATTATTTTGTTCGTGTAGAGACTCAAAGGTGAATAAACTTTATAAATTACTAACAAGCTGCAGGTAGGTGTGTTGTTGATAAGATTCAGGAAGGTCATGGATTAACACAAATACAAATAATATTAGCAGGTGTGGATGCATATGTATCTAATACTCTAAAATCTACAGTACAAAACTATCGAATAAAACCATACAAAAACTAGCTTACAATATTATAGTCCACTTACCAGCGGCCTTTATATAAGCAATAGCGGGCGAATGCTTGCTTCAGTAAACAGCTGAAGCAATGTCGTGCCCAGTCACAATATTCACTGTGACAATCGTCAACCAAGGAGTGGCAATTTTAAATGGAAGGGACGCCATTCTTACGATTGCGTAGGATAAATTCCAAGATGGTCTCGATACATGGGGGAATTTTGGTTCACAAATTGTTGCGGGTCATTATTACTTGACAAGGATTGCTCTTCCTCGTGACCATTTACACTTCCAAATCCTGTTAAAAATATACAAGTGTTAGGCATATGTGACTAGACAAATTACTTCGAATCGCATGTTCAGGTACCTGATAAAAAATTTTGACTGAGGAATGGAAATGGAACTGCTCCCCTTCGTAGCAACAAATAAACAACTTCCCCTGATTTGATTATGTGAATGGCCTGGGCATGCGTCATGCCCTGCGTGCTGAACCCATTGATTTGCAGAATTTGATCTCCGACCTTGATATTGAAAGTGATATATCAAGAAAATATTAGAACGCTTTACATTTAAGTTCAGATTTGTTGAGAAACAGAAACTTGCCTGCATTCTTCCCTCAAGTGCTGCTGGGCCATCATCAGCAAGACGAAGGACGAAAAGTGGCATATTCTGGAATTCCTTTCCACCTCTGATTGAAAATCCAAAGCCTCGACTGCCTCTATTCAGCTGGACAGGGAATAATTGCTCAACCTCATCTTGGTATGACACGTTTCCTGGGATACTACAAGAAGGGGTGGAATCACAAATTTCTGGAAAGAATCCCACAAGTAAAAATGGAGGACTTACTTTGAGTCGAAATGCATCGAATGGCTTTCTGGAGAAACAAAGGCGGTTCCTATGTCATATCCTGAATCCTTAAGATTTAAACCCTCAAAGTCACTCAAGTTTGTGGAACGTTCCGACTGTGAAAATTGGGAGAGACTTTGATCTGGATCACTTGGGAGTCCGGATGGGAGAACGCTAAGAGATAGAACAAGGGCTGAATCCTTAATTAGCTGGACGACTTGACTGTGATGAAGTTGGGAGATGTCAATTTGGTTCACAGCAAGAATTCTATCGCCGACATGAACTTGGCCGCACCTATCCGCTGGACTCCCTTCAACGATTCGACCTGTACAGAATATGAAATCATTAGAGAACATCATATTATTGAATTGAATTCCTAGTATTCTGGTCACATTATTTTTACCGATTGTAGCCCCAGCTTTTACAGCACTGGAGATGATGACGAATCCAAAACCTTCTGATGCCTGGCGACGTAGCGTAACTTCAATTGGCCCAGTCGCAGGAGAATGCTCAGGCGAACCCACCATCTCCCCTTCATCAGGTTGAGCAACTGATTCATAAATGGGTCTACGAATTGTCAAGTTGACTCTTCCTATTGCAGCAGAGCGAGCCATTAATTGGACTACGGAATGATGCGAGGAACCAATGACCGAGACACCGTCTACTGCCATTATTTGATCATTTGTTTGCAAACGACCATCACTGTCGGACGGAAAGGAAGATGGATTAACATTCTTACAATTACAGTCTTAATAATGATTTAAAAAGTTTAACTTACATATACGCAGCTCCTCTGGGTACAATGTGCCCTACAGAGACTTGAGAACCTTCTTCGGTCCCTCCCACAATCCGAAACCCGAATCCTTCCTGTCTCCTCTGAAGTTCTATTGTCATTTCTCTCCAGTCCCTAGAGCAATACAAAATGAAGAGATTGAGTATCATTGACTTCACTTCCGCGTAAGAATGAAAAAGTTACCGAATTATGGCTAATTGGTTGAGATCGTTGGCAATAAAATTTGGTTCATGATTTGAAGGTAATCTTCCCGAACTACTGGAGAACCTTTCGGCTAAATAGGGATGTGAATTCTGGGGATGCATTGAGCTTTGCAGGGAATGATTCCCATTCAGATGACCCGATGAGTCGAGCAATGGAGTTTTTGGCCTTTCTGGTAACGTGTCTCGCAACTTTGGATGAGTTCGTCCCAAGTCCGCTGTTGGAGTTTTACTCCGTGGAATCCCTCCTGCACCCCTTGAGTTCCCCAAACGCGAATCCGAGTAATGGTTTGGTCCTACAATATTACAATTAAACAGGCTCAGTTCTTTCTTTGCCCTCATTCCATTGATACCGTTTAACTCACCAGTATTCATCTTAGGAATGTGACTTCGCTGATCATCAGTGCGCTGAATTATTAAGCGAGCTCCTCTTCTCAAAGGAAAATCTTTGAGAACTTGAACCACTTGTGCATGACTTAAGTTGTGGAGATTAATTCCATCAATCTCAATCAACCGGTCACCTTCTTCAAGTCCCCCACAATGTGTCGGATCCAGTACTTTCTTTACCTATGAAAAGGGGGAATCCAAATTGTAGAATTTACATATGACCATCACCTAGTTCAATCGTTGAAGGTACTTTTATAATTAATACCTTTTGCCCAGAGATGCTGTCAGTAATTGTAAAACCAAATCCCCCGTTGCCTTTCATAATGTCAATGGGAAGGAAGACACCGGAATCAAAAATGGTTTGTTTTGAATGGATTTGCATCTCCCCCTGTTCCAGCATCGGTGGATCCAGGAGTAAATCGACACTCGCGGGTCTTCCGGTGCTGGATTTCCCATAACCTGACCGTTTCATTGATAATTCGGGAAGTGAATGGGCGGAATGAGCGACGCTATCCGGAGTACCGGATCCTCTTCGCCATTCCCTTTGGTAAATATTCCAATTCTTATTTAGTATTAACTTGTAGACATATCCTAATCTCACTACTGAACAGAATTTACATACCTCCTGTCGCCTTCGGCGAGTGGTGCAACAGCGACTGTCGTCACTATTTCAGTGTTGGGATCTGCAGGATCAAATGGGAGTGGATACCCTCGACATACTTCCAGTTCTACTTCCTCTCCTGGACTAATGCTTTGAAAAATAGACACCATTTCTTGATGTGTATAACCCAAGACGCAACGACCGTTCACCCGGACTAGCACATCTCCCGTTCGAAGCTTCCCGTCCCGCCAGGCTGGCCCGTCGGTGACGACAGATCTGAAACGCAACGGAGCCAAAGTATTAGCCTTGACCCTAAATATATGAGATGTCATTGACCTTACTTGATCTGTAGAAATTCATCCAATCCGTCGTCATCATCTCCTCCAACAATTGTAAAGCCCAGTCCTCGTGATGATTTCATGAGAAGAGTCTGAATTCGTTCTCCTACCAATTGTGCTGGATCACGGGTAAAAAAATTATGTCGTACCCTTCCACCGGCAGTTTTCACGCGGAGGACACTGCTGCTACTCCCACTCGGGAGTGAAGATTGATGATTCAATTGAGTTGTGTGATTATGGGAGTCCTTCTCATCAGTTGGGAAGTGGACCGGTGTTTTCTCTCGTGGGATTGAAAGTCGGTGAGACGAAGGTTTCGGTGGTGCAACTGGGGGGACCCGCTTCACAGGCTCATTCCCGGCCATATCGCTATTGTTTAAGTTCAAGTTTGATTTGCTGGTTTTGGCTTGTATCACTGGATTTTCAAATTGAGTCCGCCGATTCACGTGGTCAATGTAGTATGTTCCATAATGTGGGTCCTCAATACGTTCCCATCCGAAAGGGAGCTCATTATCTGCACAATCTTCAAGAGCAGTTTTCTGAACTCTGGAAAGGCGGGGATCCAACCAATGAGAGGTCCCAGTATTATGACTAGAAACAATACAAAGAATATTGGTATTAACGCGTCCGTCCTTTGATCTTTTTATGATAATTTGTTTGACCTTACTCTATAAAATACACTTCCCCTTTCTCCGTGTATGACATTTCCCAGTTTGCAGGCAAGGGGCCGAGTTCTTCGGCTGGGGCAAGATTACTTGAACTCGAGAAAGAAGTATTAGGGTGTTGTGGGGAGCTGTTCACATTCGGAGAGGGTGGGTCGTCATCTCCAGCTCCAAGTGCTTCCACGTTGGAGCGGTTCCTTCTTCGCTTTCCTTCCGAGCTGGGATGCATGCCTGGGAGAATTGTACTTTTGCTTTCGCTTTGGCTCTCCGCACTGTTCGCTGCTGCTGAATTTGTGGCCCGGAGTTTTGTCGCCCACGGTTTTGGCGTTCCGTAATGGTTACCTTTGAAAGAATCCATTAATCCTTTAGTCTCTGCCAACAATGGCCCAAGCGCAAGGAAATGGCAAGATTACTTCGAACAATGAGAGCTTACCAGCATAAACTCCACTTTCTAATAAACTCCCATCCCTCTCAAGTTCCATGAATTCTTCGGCAGAAAGAAATGTGTAGTCCACACTCGGGATTTCTCCAGGCCTCGGCGGTCTCGTCGTCACTGGAACCGTTCTTAGATAGAGATTGTCACGTACGACACCCTGAAGAACATGGTCCACGGATCCTTTCTGAAATCTTGTGTTCAAGTAAGAACGGAGCTCTGGTCCCAAGTTCCCTATAAAATCATTATCACAGAGAAAGATAAATAAAAGAAGTAGAAAGGAACGAACGCTCCTGACGAGGATCATAAAATTCACGCCAAGTCGGTCGGTAACAAATAATGGGATGATATCATAAGTTGAAAACAGAGTAGTCCATGTAAACAAATAAGCGGAGCATAGGGGGTTAGGGGTCAAATCGTATTCTTCGAAGAGATTTTGTGTCAACGCCAAAAATAAATGCCTACACTGCCAAGTAACACAGTGAGGGAAAGAGATTCGTCACATTATGACTCCCCAGCGTTGTAAGGATGTCAACAAAGCGTCAAGAATGCCAAATTAAAAACATTAGAAGAGTAATAACTTTTGATTGTACCTCTCGGCGCCACAGTTAGGGTGGCGGAATTACGCTGAAGACAATGATGTAACAAGGACAATACGTCGGTCTGTGTGTAGCCAGCGACCTGACAAAATCACAAAAATTAAGCTAAAAAATTCACACAAAAGCATAAAAAAATAATTAGGGAATGAGTCTGACAAGGAGTAACATTGCAGAGATCACGTCCCGTTGCCTCAGGAAGTATGATTTAGGCTAAAGCGTTAACGATTTCATTTGCATCTCAGGAAACCCTTAAACGACTATCGCAGGGGCAGTATTCTTAAAAAAGCTCCGCAAGGTGGAAAACATGATTCCACGTCTAGAGTGGCCACAGTTTCACAAAAATGCCAACTAAATGGGAAAGCAATGAACTTTTTGCCCGGAACAAGCATGTAGGAATGTAAATAAAGGGCGGAAGTTGGAAAGTGAGGGGGAGGGGCGAACTGATTTGCGGGGGGATGTGACTCACCTGTTGCCCTTGGATGTCTAATAAGACGTCTCCCGGTTGTAAGTATCCAACAGCTATCCATTCACTAATGTCCGGATTCATGTGACCTACAACTGCGAAATGCCCGTTCTCAGATCCTCCTTGAATCTGAAGCGGAACAACCGGTAACGTCCCGGGACCCCCTCCTCTGGAATCCGATTGGTCTGGAGCCATATTGGCAAAATGTGGAGGTGGGCTAAGCACAACTTGACGTAGCAGTTGAGACCAATGACCACCACCATTCCGGATTTCGGCGAATAAGTCCCTTCGGTTCTCATTAGTCTCATGCCCTGGACCTTGGTCACTTTCTTGGGAGCTAATATCATTTGGTATGTGATCGTGACGCCTTAGCTGATTATTTGGATTATTATTTTGATCATTATTGTTATTGTTGTTGGGGGTATGATTCGTAGGGTGTGCATGGTTATTGTTGGCAGCCGAACTTTGGTAATTGAGACTTGAATTCAGGAGCTGAGTATTACTGTTGTGATTATTATGGGGACCATCCGTAGAGTCAAAGGACCTTGCATAGTTTTGCTGGTGCTGGGATGATGCTGCATGCATTGACATTGTCGCTGAAGAACTGTCAATTCCCCACAGCGTAAGGGAATCAACTGATCACAAAACCTTGATTCGGAACAGGGAAAGTAAAATTACGTCTTCCAAACTCCCGGATTTTTGTAACTCTCGGATTCCTTTCAACCCTCAATGGTAGGCCAAGTAATCGCACAACAACAAGCGCATCTGGTAAGGATGCTTCTTGTACGAGTCATAAAGTTTTGGGATGAATCAATCGAGTTGGTTGAAGATAAGCTTGCACTTCCGATCTAATTTTGTTTCTTGAGTATCATCCAACTCCTCCAGCACTTGGTTGAACAAGCTTGACAGATCAGATTTCTCATGTCGGCCACCCAGATAGAATTGACTTCTGCAAAAGAAACAAAGTTAATATAAACACGGAGTGGCGTCAATGAGCATAAACAAATGTAAAGTCTCGCAAGGGATAAGTTCTAACAGACAGACATTGTATACCCTAGGACGACCATGTAGCATTTGAAGGCTACTGAATGATACTGATTTTGACAGTTGCTTCAATCAATTTAGGCCAAATGCGAAACGAACCCTTCATAATAAAAATCAACAGGAATGTTTACCTTTAGAAATGTGATGGAATCAACAAGAAATGAGGCATCCCAATTTAGGTTCCGGGGAAGACGTCTTCGTAGTTGAGTGAACTAGAAAAAGTTCCTAATTGGGTAAGTGAAATGAAGTGGGAATAATTAAGAAGGAACTGATTTCCCTTTTTGACAAACCATGTGTCACTTTTTCCTGATTGAATGATGATGGTGATGAAGAAGATGATGATGATGAAAAAAGTCAACGAAAGGGGAAAAAGAGGTTTGGGTGTTACCTACCTCGGAGGGCAAGAAAAGAAAAACAAGTCAAAGGAATTTTGTGGCCAAGGAACAAGAACTCCATCTGCATTTTCCCCAATTGTTGTCCATCCCCCCATTGAATCATCACAAAAACTCACAACAATGGAAACTCAAACAACAACGGCAACAGGAAACAAGGGTCCGAGTTACCCCACAACGAACAACAACCAACAACAGATAATGCAAAGACATTCTCCGATTCCTAAAATACCAAAATTATAAGTCATTGACTCTTCCAGTTGAGTTTGAGCATGTCATCTTGATTCTGAGCCAATTAGCATAATTTAATATTCGGTCATAAGTAATGACCGAAACGGTATCAACATCAACCCATTCCCTCCCTACCACAAATGTCATTAAAAATAAGGGTTAGGAATGATGGTGAAGAAGTATCATGGACATGGTTAGTTTAGTTGCCCTTGGTGAATTCAATAAGGCGTTCTTGGACTTTGGGCCAAATGACATTAGTCTCAGTCCCACTGAATTCTTGGAGGATCCCTTGCTTCCGGTAGAAATCCAAAACTGGAGCAATTCCGGCTCTGTAAACTTCGAGGCGCTTCTTTACTGACTCGGGCTTGTCGTCTTCTCTCTGTACCAAGTGCTCTCCTGTCTCATCATCCTTTCCAGGAACTTTCGGTGGATTAAATTCTAAGTTATAGACTCGATTACTTGGAGGATGAACCCAGCGTGCCTTGATCCTGTCAATTATCGTTTCAAAAGGGACGTTTAGGTGAATAGCCATGTTTGGTGGAAATGTCTTATTCAGCCGCTCCGCCTGCTCCACACTTCTTGGGTAACCTGTCAACAATTAATTTATAGTAAGATACGAATTTTCAGGTGCATTGAATTGAAATTAAGATATTAATCCTCACCATCCAGGAGCCATCCTCCACCCTTTGTTTCCTTGATCTCAAATTCCATGAGTGGAGCTAGTAGCTCAAAAGGGACCAACTGCCCAGCTGCAACAATGGGCTGAATTTTCTTGCCAAATTCTAAAAGATTTAAGTATTCAAACAAAGCTGTGACTAATCCCAATGAAATTAAAACTACTCAAGATGCTGAGAATTGGAAAACCTTACCGCTTCCTTTATTAATGTGGTCCCTCAATATATCGCCACTGGACAAGTGCTTCAGATCGAAGTTTTTTAAGATTCGACCAGAAACAGTTCCTTTTCCGGATCCTGGAGGTCCAATAATGGTGGCCTGCAGTACACGAGCAAGGGAGGACGTGACCCTCATTGTATGGCAATCCAATTAACAAATTGACGAAGTTGACAAATCCAACTGAAGCAAACTACACCTTGACCCTGTACAATTGAGTATTCAATGTGCTTATCGTCAATCCACTTCACTTCAGCTGTCTGCCTGTCACCACTACTACTCGCTCGCTTCCAAATCTTGTGCCTGCCTACATGTTGTCCTCTTTCACCTTAGAAGAGCCGAAGAAGCTGATTGATTAACATAGCGGCTCAAGGTAATTCAAATATAGGCGCCGTCCTTCTAATGCATTCACCAGAAGCGAAGCTGTAAATCCATTAAAATGTGGATATTCATTAATAATAAAGAATTATTATTATATTATTGTATGTAAACAGCTTCATCTCCCCTACTTCCAAGAAAAATTAATATTCCTCCCCAGTCTCAATTTATTTCAGCATTAAAATAGAATTTGATTCAACAATACCGAGCATAATAGAATCAACCTACGGGAATTATCGAAATCATGTTAACTCACATTTTGAACTTGTCCCCCATGGGAATATGATCTTTCCTCGAAAAGACGGAATTTTAAGATACGTGTGCACAGGAAGTCCAAATTAATGAACCAATGGAATCTTCGGATTGAAGGAATCGGGATTGTTCAGAGTCAGTCAGCCCGGTTGTAACCGTGAACCTCCTCTACAAGCCACTGAACTGCCTCCATCGGAGCATCAGGGTAAATTCCATGTCCAAGGTTGCAAATGTATTTAGCATCCCCAAACCCTTTGATCATTTCTGAAACCAGTGGCTTGAACGTTTCCTACATGAAGAAAAAATTCATTAAATATTAAAATGATCTAGCGCTGGAAAAATATTTTGCCACTGGGGATGAATATGGAAAGGCGTGCAATGTTAAGCAGTCAGCTTTGAATATGTTTGAACTTGGAAAATTCACTTACATGTGGCGCATATAGCGCACATGGGTCCAAGTTCCCTTGTAAAACAACATCAGGGCCAACAATTTGTCGTGCTACTTTAGGATCCATCGTCCAGTCAATTCCAACCACTTCGTACCCAAGGACAGATAATTCTTTCAAGGCGTAATGAGCCCCTTTAGCAAACACAATCTGAGAAACAATGAAAACTTTTATGCTTCAGCAGAAGAGTGTTTGGATGTAGAAATGTAGAGGGAATTTCCTACCATTGGGACTGGCTGAAATCCACGCTGCACCAACGCGGCACGGACCCGCGTCGAAATTGCTCCCAACGTAGGCATGCAGTATTTTTTAAATAGATGTGGGGACAGGCTTTCTGCATGCGACTCGAACACTTGCAGCAACTATAAATCAAATATAGCTGTTGCATCTTGACAAAAGACAAACATCGTTTTAAGTGAAAAGGGATTATCGAATACCTGGGCTCCACGGACTACTTGTTCCACCAAGTAATTAACCACAACGTCGGTCAGGCCTTCCAAAAAGTTCAAAGAATCTTCCGGGTAACGATACAACCAAGCCTTCGCTTTGCTCAGTGTTCGACTTCCACCACCCTCGATCATGTAACTCATTAGGGTCCACTAAATTGTAAGCTCGAATTCACACTCTTTATAACTTTTGATCGTGTGTTCTGAGTTTCTTACAGGAGCACCTGAGAATCCAATTAAGGCAACGTCTTTCTCAGCTAAAAGTTTTTTAGTTTCCGCAATAGCTTCCAGAGTTCCCTTCATGGCTTCTTTCACGTCAACTTGGAAATTGAGTTTGGAGAGATCTGAAGGTTGAATAACAGGATTTGGTAAAACCGGTCCCTGCAAAACGGTAATTAGTCTTGAATCATACAACGCAATGTCGATTCAAACCCTTACTATTCCTGAGTCCATCCGGACCTCCATTCCCACCGCTTGAGGAACGACCAAAATGTCAGAAAATATTATAGCAGCATCCATATCAAATCGCCGGATTGGCATCATCGTGACCTCCGCGGCAAGTGATGGAGTGTTCACAATTGTGAAAAAATCATATTTTTTTCGTAGTTCCAAAAACTCTGGAAATAGAAGCAAAACATTGAATCAACTTAGATAAAAATTCTTAAAATAAGCGAATCAACAAATATGGGAATACCTGGCAGATACCGTCCAGCTTGTCTCATCACCCATAAGGGAATACGAAATTGTTTTTGACCAGTGGCCGCTTGGATGATCGCATACCTCCTTGATTGGGATTCTTCCTGAAATTATCAGAATAATTTTAAGTAGCTCTAGCTCTACCTTGTGCAATCTTGCAAGCATAAGCCATAAAGCATACTGGTTAGCATACGACTCAGATGACTTACATGATTCGGCATCATGAAGTCAGTTGATGCGACTAAACTTAAGCGTTGTGTCTGCAGGTTACAGTTTATGGTTCGATTGACCTCACGCCAGGTTCCAAGGAAGAATGGCAAGGGCACTATAAGATAATTGAAAAATGATTAATTCAACCCCTGCTCTAAAAAGAGAATAATGAAAGGAAGCGCCCTCGTCTTACATCGCGAATTATTAACCTTTTGTTGGCCTGTGGATGTGCGGGTGCCGGTACGCTTGCTTCGCTGATCGCTGGGTTTCAACAGCTGATTTTCCGCCTTTTAAATTGAATACCGTAACCGTTTGACGGACTCTGCTGAATGTTTTTTTTTTTTACTCAAAAACCCTTTACCGGTCCCCGGTCCAGTTGGCGCCTTCATTTGAAATTAACTTTGCAAGTCAAATTTAAAAACCACGAGGCGAGGCGAGGAGGATTCGTTTCAATTTCTTTCATTTTTGTGGGTTTGGGTTCATTCGATACAATACAACAAGCGGTTCAGAGGTTTTGTCGTGTATTGGTCCAAGAGGGATTCTGAACATAAGGATAATGCCAAAGGTAAATTTATTTTCTATGCATGTAAGTTAGTTGAATTGCTGACAAATTGTTTCTATTTACTACCTTTGTCTTGCAGACAAAAGTAATGGACGTGTCCGACAATGTACCGGAGAATAAGCGACGTGGGAGGAAGCGCCAAGTATCTCAAAGCGGAGGTAATGACATGGAGGTTGATCTACCGGTAAGGAAACTCGCCAGAATGGAAGTTCGTAAGGTCCCTGTCCCGAACCATCGGTACACTCCGCTGAAAGAGAATTGGATGAAGATCTACACCCCAATTGTGGAAAATTTGGAATTAGAAGTGAGGTTCAACTTGAAGACTCGGAACGTCGAAATTCGTGGCACAGAGAAGACCAAGGATCCTGGACATCTCCAAAAAGCTGAAGATTTTATTCGAGCCTTCATCTCTGGCTTTGAAGTAGATGATGCACTGGCCTTAATCCGATTGGAAGATCTTTTCTTGGATTCTTTTGAAGTGCAGGACGTGAAACCATTGAAAGGGGATCACTTGTCCCGTGCCATTGGAAGACTCGCTGGGAAAGGAGGGAAGACAAAGTACACAATTGAGAACTCAACCAAAACTCGTATTGTTTTGGCAGATTCTAAAATTCATATTTTGGGTGCGTATCAGAATATTCAGCTTGCTAAACGAGCTATTTGTAATTTGATACTGGGGGCTCCCCCGTCTAAAGTTTATGGAACACTCCGTTCTATGAGTGCTCGGATTTCGGATCGCTTCTAGAACTTATTAGTTTTTAATTTGATTCTGTTTTCTGTAAGGGATGTTGGAATTGGGATACCGGGAAACCTCGTACAGTAATAAAGGTTCTTCTGCGTTTAACATTTTGGACATTTTCAGACAGTTTGCAATTTAATTCAATTGATTAATTAATTTTTCTAAATTCAAGTTCGTGCATGTCATTTCCGGTTTTTTCCCGTTTTTCCTGATTTCTACTTTGAAAATTGTTTCGTGCCCTTCCAAATTGGGGCAAGTTGAGAAAGCTTCCGGCCGAGAATCTTCTCGTGCTTTTCTGGGAAACTCCGACTTTCCATTCTCTTTATGAATCAAGTAAGTAATCAACAACAGCTGGATTCAGAAGTTAATTAATCAATCTGTCATTGACCCATTGCACCCGCAATGGAGAGAAATATCAAATTGAAGACTCTCAACCCTTACATCACCTGCAAAATATGCAGCGGCTACTTAATTGACGCCACTACAGTCACAGAATGCCTTCATACCTGTAAGCCTTTTCCTCATCAATAATTCACTTTATTTTTACATTTTAACGTTCCCTCACGTATTGCTTGTTTTCTAGTTTGCAAGAGCTGCCTCGTGAAGCACTTGGAAGAAAACAACACTTGCCCGGAATGTGATCTTGTGATACATCAGTCACACCCTCTTCAGTACATAAGCTTTGACAGAACAATGCAAGATATTGTCTACAAGCTTGTCCCTAATTTGCAAGAAAGTAAGGACAAGGACTACTAACCAGAATAACTAATTATTTTGCTATTTATCTAATTCATAAGCTACGATGTATTTATTTGATTTTTGTAGATGAGCTCAGAAGAGAAAGGGACTTTTACCGACTACGCGGACTTGCCTGTCCGAAAGACATGCCGAATAGCTTATCTGAAACTGAAATAGCAGCAGTCAGCGGTGAAAGTAAACCAACAGACACTGATCAGCATAGATTGGACGAACAGGTACGAAAAATTATGGAATGGGCAGTTTATTTTAGGCAGTTGAGCTATATATGGATAACGCTAATATGCGATGTTGTTACCATTTACCAAACAGGTGAATGTCTGTCTGGAATCCAAGCCGGGATCCATGAAGACGCTGAAGCGAAGATTTATTAGATGTTCCGCCCTTGCTACAGTCACGCACCTAAAGAAATACATCGCAAAGAAGGCCCTGAATTCTACAGAAAGGTTCAAGGACGTAAGTCATTACTTGAGGTCTTCCTAATTCAGAAACGTAATGCAGTCTCATCCTCTCCTTCAGGTTGACCTCCTCTGTAACGATGAATTGCTGGGGAAGGACCATACACTAAAGTTTGTGTATGTGACACGGTGGAGGTTTAGAGACCCTCCACTCCGCCTACAGTACCAACCCAAAGTTGATATCTAGCTCTGCCCTTCCCTTCAAATCCGTTGCAATTCATCCTACTTAATTATAATATCGCATCTTTTGTACTTATTGGTAATTACAGCGTATTTAATGTTTCACTAGATTCGCCAGAGACCACACGACTAACTTATTTCACGAACTTAATTTATTCCCTTAAACCCTTAAACAATTTTTTCGTTTCGTGCAGTATTAATCATCATCCATAATTTAACCTTAACGTCTTGTGCCAGAAAAATAAATAATTTAATTGCAATCACCCATGAATCACTTTGAATAATTTGGTCTCACTACTAATTATGTTAGTAGCATAGTTTTAGCGGTTACACGAAATTGTTAGTTGAGCCCCATTCACAATTGTTACAATGTTGTCTCGGTTTAGTTAATAATTGAAATGTAGTGACGTAGGACCTCTTCATCTTTGCCATTCAAAGGACTAAGATCACACGGGGGAGGAACGACGATCAATTTCACCCCTTTCTCTACGATCATCGCCTGAAACAAATATGGACGAAGAATCAAGTTAATTGGAGCCATTTTGAAGGATTGAAGGATCAGCTCACCATGCTTTCGAGTGTACCGACTTGAACTAGCTCAAAGTCCAGAAGTCCATTGGTTGGGAATTCCTTAACTGGATTGAGGTCACTGATGACGATATCCCAAATGGCAACTTCATCCTGGAACGGGACGTAGAATACTGAGAGACGCCGTCTGCTCCAAAGGATCTTCATCGGGATTTCATCACACTCAAAGCATTGAATAGCCATTTGTCGTGAGAAATCGAAGAGTCGAATATTCTTGTCGTCACACACCGCCTGTCAATTACACAAATTGTTCCAGAAACGTATCCATGACATGCTCTCTCCAGTTGTGGACCACTAACCAGGAAAAGCCCGAGTTTTACATTGAGGTCAATGTAGAGGATGCGAATGAGCGTGTCATCTGACTCTCCATAAAATTTTTCAGTCTCTTTTGAGTAATTTTCAAATTGTATTGAAGTGATACGTCCCTTTGCAACAAATCCATTGTTGGTCCCAACCAGAAAATACTTGACGTCGCCCTCCCAGGCGGTGAGGCAATTGCAGGAAAGTAGATCCGTCCCCAAGATCATTTCAGCCAGACGGATTACTTGACGAACTCGGACGCGAAGATTGGATGCTGCCGCAGTATTCCCCGACAAATCCTCCTTATCCCCTCCACGAAGATGCATACAGCTCCAACAGATGAGGAGATTGTCCTTATCCAGCGACACGATCTGTCAATTTGGTAGAAATTTGCAAATTCATTATGGCTAATTCAATAGGGACTACGGAGGAAAATTTGGGTTTACTTGAGTTGTCGTTTTGCTTTGTGTCAGTATCTGGATTCCGATGATGCTGGAGGCGTGGCTGTCGTCATCCGTACACCCTGGAATCATTTTCAGTGGTGAACCCTTGAATATACTTTGGAAGAGAAAGCCCCTCACCTGAATGGAAGGTGGGATTCCGGACGCAAATTCCTTGGAAGAAGTTATGAATCCTTTCCTCTTCTCGGAGGTCATAAATATTGAGGCAACCGTAGTAAGTACCCACCACGATTACCTGTGTGGTCAGTTCCATCTTAATTTTCGTGACCTCCCCGTGAACCCGCAGGAAGTACTTGGGATTCAGGGGTTGGTTGACAGACCAGACCGTGACAATATTTTTCCCATCCTGGCGCGGCCTTGGGGATTACAATTCCCTTAGTTCCACATTTCCAACAGGAGAGTCAAATACGGAAATTAAAACAAGTTACCCTTTCCCCGCCGGGTCTTTTCGTGGTGCATTTGCGCATGCGATTAGATGACCGTCGCAATGAAGCGCGTGCATGGTCAACTTTTGGAGATGTGAGAGCCCCCTGCCAAATTCCAACGGCGTCGAGGGTGACAATTGGTGAACGGACTTGCTACTAAGGATTGAAAGCATCAATTCGCTGGACTTCTTGGTGAATTTCAGCATTTCGTTTTCCGAATCCTCCTGTTTGGTTGCCCAGTTGTTTGCCGGGGCCGGAGTCTCTGCAATCGACTTATCCCGAAATGGTGCTGGTGGATCGGTCGACACTCCTTCTAAATCCTAGAAGGATTTACGTAGATAAACTTAAGTTTGTCATTCATATCCTTGACCTGGCAAAACATACCAAGAAAATTTGATATCCGTTCACTTGCGTCCCCACACTCGGCTTTTGAAGGGTGGGGGGTTGTTGGGTCCACCTGTAACCAATGTTAACTCGTTCGGTCTGACACTGCGCATTTGTAACGGTACTGAGGTCACACGTGTCCGTTTCTACCTGTACGAACAAAATGAGTCAATCACTTCACATTCTGTCTAATTTTTAATACTCTTGAAATGGCTTAATTCCTTACGGTGTTAACCATGGCGTCAAATGCGAACCCATACTTCCATTCTGTATCAAGTAGCTTATGCTCGTACATGGTCGCTGGCGTCGGTTGGGAGAAGTTGTCATTCAGGTAGTCAAAGAGCATGTTTGAGCGAACTATTGGCACGACAGCCGAAACCTGACAATAATTGCAACCGATTAAATCAACGAGATTAACCCGATTAATTAGTTTATGTGAAAATTGGAATTACTGATTTGCTCCTTGTTAGGCTGGTGGGGATGGCAAAGTTAAAGACATCTCTCCGTGACTTCATGGAGAGTGTGGCCACATTGTCTTCCTTATCCTTGTCATTTGGGGAGATCAGTTGCTTTGCTTCGGTTGCTAGGGGCTGTGGTATGACCGTATCTTCTGGAAGTGTTATTTGGGACTGGTCACTTGCCCTGGAGCTCAATGACCGGATTTTGGAGGAATCCTCGAGGATGTCAGCAATTGGCTTCCGAGCCATTTGGTCCTTAATACCCAACCCTTGACGACCAACTGGGATTTTCACTCCGGAAATGATGCGACCAATAGGTTGACGACCTCCGGTAGGCCTTGAAATCCCATCCCCTTGAAGAACTTCTGAATTCTTTGCTTTTGCCCCAGCCATCAGCTCTTCGACAGTTTTAGGTGGAGGCTTCGGTGATGACTTTTGACCTTCGCTTGCCGAGGCAGGGGGCGGACGACCTTTGCTAAAGGACTTCAGCAGGGACTGATACCCTCCTTTCTCCATCTTGAAGAATCTTGAGCAGCTCGGAGTAATCGGTGAGACTGTTCCGGAAACTAATTTTGGTGCTTTGTAATTACAGACGGTAATTATGAATGAATTGAGCCTAAAAACTTAGCTTAGAGGTTTAGAATCAATAGATGCATCGATAGGTTTTTGGTTTCCATGGAAATCTTTGTAACAAACTTTTCCTTCGGGAGTCTCATGGGTTGTTGAAGCGAAGTGATGCTGAGGTGGCGGGGAGTGAAACTTTGATGTGTTTTTACAAATAAAATAAAAATCAACAAGTGAATTAATTCTTTGTTCACCAAAGTTAATTAATTTTTAATGCAAGT
>JAQIWD010000661.1:0-18191 GCA_034694825.1 Anurida granaria
ATTTGTGAGAACTTAAGAAAAAAATTATTGGGACAAATTTGACCCTCTTGACGTTTGCAAAGAGTTGGACGGTAACAAGTTTGAACATTCAGTTAATTGCTTAACTGAAATTCGTTTGATTTTTTGCAACATATTTGATGCTCCTTGACAGAGCAGTTGCTCAATCAAAAGTTTATCCAAGACAAACGAACACACCTTATGTTGGTATGTAGTCTTTGGTAAAGTACATTTCAATTTTTAAACCGATGAGGACCCAAAATGGTCGTCAATGTCGCTTCGACACTCCTATGCAATTCAACATCTCTCCCAGCAAAACCTTAATTCTCAGTATATTCAAATAGATAGGTTAGAGAAGATGGATCAAAACTCATATATTTTAACCAATTCTCAAATTTAAGTCTCAGACTGTGGGTATTAAAAACGCGTTGGTTCAAGGTTTAATTTATTCGTGGACTGGGTTCCATTGTTTATCAGTTTCGGATAATAATACTTTTGTAATAAAGGTGTGGATTTATTGCCATTTCCACGACTCCTAACAACCAAAACACACGCACTTTCACTTTTCCCGGATCGCTCGGACTAAGTCTCCTGTTTCCATGCGGATCGTTTTTCGTAAAAGTGCATCTTCCCAGAATGAGGAGAATTGACGCTTGGAAGGCGGGGGTAGGGGGAGGTGGACTCAAAACTTTGGTAATAAAAATTCTGTTTCTAGTGGCACTTCCTATTTAGATCCCACAACCATAAATTCGAATCCTTCCAATACCCTTCAGAAAAACATGCGAAAACAATACAAGATACATGGGTACATAAGTGGAGGTTATTTTCCCCAGAAAGATGAAAAAGTTGTATTACAGCAGAGGATTAGAAATGTGATATTTTTATTTGTGGTAGTTGGATTTGATGTTGACGCATGATGTTCATCAAACCAAAGTTCACCCTTCAAAAAGTTTTAATTAAAAAGGATTTTCCTCCTCTTAACTTGTGCTTTCCACTCCCACGTTGAAATTCACAGCCCCTTATGCCCTCAATAGAAAACTTTGCACTCTGAAGACTTTTAATTAGAAGAAAAATTTAACAAGGGATTAAACTGGGAGACCCAAGTTGGGGGATAAATGAATTAAAAATAAGTTTGAAAATATCAATTCACTGAAGGATGAACTAGAAGGATAAACTTAACCTAATCTACCCACCTTGTCAATCCTGCCCTTGTCGCAACTCACTCTACTTTAACCTGTCACCATGCCTCACGGAGTATAAGGCAATTCGGGCTTAGCGAGTGTGAGGAAATCACATACATCGGACATTTCGGCAGTTCATTGCGGTAGGCATGTGCAACAAAAGCGCACTGAACCATAACGGGCACGGCATCATGTCGAATGCGGAGATATATTATTGAAGCTCTAAACCCCAATGCTGCACCCCCCCGTCAACCAAATATTTATGTAAAATGTTATTAAACGACTGGCATTTACCACTGATATGAAATTCCCTTCCCCCAAAAGATGGATTTATAAGTAAATAACGTATTTATGATGAATCCGACCAATTAACTCTTGTTGATTATATAAAATAATTTGGTGATTTTTAAAAGTGAGAAGTGTCAATATAAAAAAAAATTTAATACTCAAAAAACATTTAATATTTAAAAAATTCATATTTTGCGTGTCTAGAAGTGAATGAATGAAACTGATCAATTCACAACTGGTATCTTGAATTTATTCAATTGTGGATATAGAGAATGAAAACAATGGAATCAATTACAATTTCGATGGCAATATAAATTAAGCAATTAAGCACGCCATGATTTTGACACCGTAATTCTCGAGAATTTTCAACCACAGTGCATATTTTCGTCACAATTTTTGTGATTGATGAGACACTTCAGCATTTTGATGTGCCGTTTGTGCAAATCGGAGTTATGGTGTCTGAGAAACGTAAGCGCAAATTCAATTATATGAAGCTGAATTTTTATAAGCGTCACAATTCGAAAGTTTCATAAAATTCAGCTAATGCTAAATGATTAATTCCGAGTTTTTCCTATCCCGCTTATGCAAAAAGTGCTATCAACGGAATTAATTTAAAAAATTTATTTTCTCTTAACGTTTTTTTTGTATAACCAATGTGAATCAGATAAAGGACGTGGTTCCTAGTTTTAACTTTTCAATTAATCTTTCGAAGCACTTTAAAAAACAACACAGAAACCAAATAACAGATGCGTGAATAGGGTTAACATTGCTTGGAACATAACGAAAGCATCTCTCCTCGAAAATTGTCAGTTTGTCACATTGATTAAAGAAGCTTTTTCTTATTTCGCTAACTTTCGATTAGACTTTTTTCAGTGTATGATCACTATTTTTTGCCCTCAGGGGACTTCCTCCGGGATTCAGAAGGACTTTTGGGGGAACATTTGGATAAGTTTTGTAAATCCTTGTTCATTTTATGTACCAGAATTGATAAAACAAATTCCATTTTTAAGCATTTTTGAAAAAATATTGAATGTGAGGTTCAAATTTGTAGTCCATTATTTAAGATGCCATGAGTCCGATTCGGACAAATGGTGCATCCAAATGTTCAACAGTGTCTCGTGAATTAATCATAAAAATTGTAACGAAAATAAGCATTGTTGATGAAAATTCTGGAAAATTACGGTGTCAAAATTATAACCTGTAGTAAGTAAAGAAAGGCAAGGTCTATTTAGTTGTTAGGTTGAATGCCCCGTGTGATTCACGTATTAGCCAAAATGAATCAATGACCTTCCCATTCTATCCAAATAAAAAAGAATAGGAATAGTTTCCACCTCATTTACATATGTTTTATCAAAATGTACTTTGTGGGATGTTAATATTACCTGGTCAGTCGACACTTGTTCCAAATAAATATGCGACGAGTTAAACACTTTGGCCCTAGTGAATCCATAATCTGTGGACTGGAATGCAGTCAAGGGACTTTTATTCTGTTTAATACGACCTTTACCTTCCTCAGAGCCCTAAAACAGACAAATACAAAAGTATTAGCAATAAGAAAAACAATGCTTCATTGTCGTCTTACAGCAGACCCAGTAATTATATGGACAAGCCCATCAGGATTCTTATAGGGTTCGTTTTTCAATCCATTTCTGGCACGATACCGGTAAAGTGGTAAGAGTCGAACATATGCATGCTCGTGACCCCAAAATGAAAGATCGACTCCATTCTCCATGAACAATGTTTCTAATCCGTATTTCTTTTTCCCCTTCTTGTCTTGGACACCAAGGCGAACTTCGTAATTTGAATCCTTGCAACGTAAATACATACCCTTGCAGTACATAGGCCTATGTCCGTAGGAAATAATCCAAGGGCGCTTCCTTCTGTTTTCTGGTTTGTTTGCATTGACCAGGTCGTTTTTAATCCAATTGAACTGGTCCACCAGGATTTTGCTGTAACTTGAATTGTAGTAAAACTCAGTATTAAAAGACACAAAGTGGATTGGGCCAAAGTCCCAGCTGTAATACATCGACGCAGAGTCATCAGGCATCACAAATCGTTTCTTGTAATGCAAGAAATCCCTGTCAAAAAAAAGTAGAAAAACATTCAATAATCAAATACCTTAATAATGGGATAACTTTATATAAGTGTTTTAAGCTATTAGAACAAATAATACATGGCTTGCTCATGGTTTCCGGGGCATGTCATATAAGGTACATAAGCAGCAATTGGCTGAATTTGATCCATAAATTCATCTCCAACTAACCCATCCTCCTAAAAAGTATTACTTACTTTATATTGCAAAATTTTCTGGTTATATATATATATATATATATTGGAAAAGGGGATACCTGATCTAAATTATATGCAATGTCTCCAACATGAAGAATTGCATCAAATGAGTTGAGCTGTGCCTGTGTTCGGAGTAGGTCTATATTTTGTGTATTATTTACAACTCCAAAGTCACCGAAAACCGCGAGTCGTATAGGTGTTTCCTTTTGTGGTAAACGGAAGTGGAATAATTCGGACCATCCCATTTCACTACCACAATGATACACTGGAAAAAATTTAGTATGGAATAGAACCAAGACAGTTATATATTTTATTTTAAATATGAGGTTTGGTTCACAGTAAGTGGAGCCAGGGACGAGTCCTTCCAAAATTACGCGATGTATGTATTGCACTAAGTTTTTTGGTCCGGGAGCCACGAACTTTTCCGCAGTGCCAATGGATCTAGACTCCTTCATTTGCTTGATCCCGTACTTGACTTGAGATGAGGGTGTTTCATTAATTGTACTCCAAGTAACAACAATCTTAGTTGATGTCTCTATAAGAATCCCATCAGGGAATTATTAACAAAATATAAATCAATTAATTAGGAATGGGACTTAATTGTAAACCCTACTTCCAAAGGACAAGTGGACATGTCGCGGTTGATTGTGTGTACGGTTGTAGCTTGTATTATTCTTATTGTCACGCATTCTGTTTTGAGACAGTTGAGATGTCAAAATTCCCTCATCCTCAGCAAGTAGGACTCGCAGAGTACAAAAAATTATAAATGAAATCAACATTTGGCCAAAAATGAACCTCATATAATCAAAATTTTGCTCTAGTTGGTGATTTGAAATTTTTTGACAACAAAAACAGTAACACCCTTCACTCTGACAACAGTTTTTACTAGTAACACTTTTTCACGACTTGGCATATTTGTGAAAAATGCGTATACATCCAAAAACCCAATTCATGTCACACGCACTCCGCGGACCCCCATATGTCAATTAGAAACATTATTAGATTAGACAATGAGAAATTATACAAACTGTCTCTCAATTATTTTGTAAATGGAAATTAAAATTCATTGGCATTGCTGGAATCTAGTTAGGAACTGAAGTGTAGGCGTAATGGCAAAGGTTCATTAACATGAAATGAGAATTGCTCCACCTGATGCCAAACAATGAGGGATTTCGTCTTGTTTCATTTCTCTTGTCCCAGTTTAAGCAAATACAAGAGCACATTCACCAATTTGACGACTCATCAATAAAAACTGAATCATATGCATGTGATCGTCACCATTTAATTCCATGCCTTGAGCTTATTGTAGTATTTTGTATTCTAATTTTTGGATCCTTTCATTTCCTATGATGGTTCTGCATACCAAACTAGGAAGAAGTTGCTGAAATTGGCGAAGAATTGGCGGCGCAGGAGCAGTTCATTGGATCTTTCGGTGCAGTTAATGCCTCTTCATCTGCCTGAGCGATGGTGCAAATAGTCTCCCAATTCTTTACGCTCACCGTGGATGTAGGAACGGTGGATGAATTGGTATTCGGCCGAGTACTCGGGTTTTGATTTCCGTTAACGTTTGTATGTACTTGATTCTGTTGAATTCTGGAGGCAAAGTATTGAAGTATGCGTCAAAAGGAGTAAAAAGTTAAAACCATTAACCCGCTTCTGTTTTCCACATCCCTTGTAGGGTTTATATATTTTATTCCTATTATTTTTGAAATTTATATTGTATATCCCAATGTGCGAGGATTCCGGGAAGTTACACAAAAGTCCAACAAAGCTGTAACGGTTCATAAATCTTTTGGCTAGTCGACTCGCATCTCTTACCGTTTCAATGTATTTTGTTAGTAGTGTTCAAGAAATTTTCTGCCTGATGAGAATGTAATGAGTTATTTTTCTGCGGCGCAATCGCAGCAGAAAAATGAACTTATAAATATTGATACAAAGATCCCGTCAAGAATTAAACTTTTGAACTCATAATATCCCTTCCTTCAATTGCTGCTTAAGGTTTTGGGACTTGAAATCCGTAATTTTTAATTTTTGGTTTTCAACACTTGTGATAAACAAATTTAAATTTGCATGCGTGTAATGGAGGTCGGAATGGTTGTTTTAAATAACAAAAAAAATTAACATTTCAATTGCTGATACCGTAAAGCAAAGAAACAAATTATTGTAACAAGTTTGACCAATATAACCCTCTGTTCATTAGACATTCACACAAAGCGAGTTTGATGGTAACAGGAATGAAATTTTATAATTGTTGCTAACGGAAGTTTCTCTAGTCTCTTTAAACATATTTCAGAAGTTTCCGACAGTGCCGGAGCTCAATTAACAGTTTGTTCAAGACAAAAGAACATTCTGGATGCTGGTATTTAGCATTTATTTGGTAAAAGTTTCAATTTTTAAAACTATGATGGGGTATTAGCAGTTGTCGATGTATCTTCGACACTCTCAAACAATTCAACATGTCTCCCAACCCAGTTCAGACACGCGCTGAAAGAAAGCAGGGACCCTAATGGAAATTGGTGCTGTCAACTGAGAAACGTCCTCCAGTCAGTAGAGATGCTGTGGGTATAGGGACAAAACTCGGCCAGGATATTCTCTAGCGTTTTATGCCTTCTTTCTGGACCGGCCCACTAGAAAATTGTTCAAAGATGACATGGAAAGGGCAGCAGAGTCAACTACAATACCGCACTACAAATCGTTGGGAAATCACACGCTTGCGTTTTATCTCCGACGACCAGCACCACGCTTTGTAGTCACCCGTATCGCGCAACTCCGCTTGAACCTTAGTCATGTCCGGTAAAAAAAACTTGTTGAACCTTACGAGCGTCCACCCAGTGTAAATACTGTGGGTCTCGATTCTCCTTTTCGCACATTTTGGAAGAATGTCCAGAATTTACAGGAAGTAGAAAAAGATTCCTGATTTCCACGTCCTCTGACATTAAAAGCTTACTCCACGTCATTACAAACAATTTCCTCAAACATGACATCCTCCTCCAACTGCACATTTTGATTTCCAGTGTCCTCAAAAACGTTTTATCGCCTAACCAATTAAGAAAAAACGAAGAAAGGTGTGGATTTATTCCCATTTGTTTCGACGACTCCTAACAACTACAATACACGCACTTTCACTTTTCCCGGATCGCTCGGACTAAGTCTCCGGTTTCCATGCGGATCGTTTTTCGTAAAAGTGCATCTTCCCAGAATGGAGAGAAATGACGCTTGGAAGACGGGGGAAGGGGGAGGTGTACTCAAAACTTAGGTCATAAAAATCCTGTTTCTAGTGGCACTTTCCTATTTAGATCCCATAACCATAAATTCAACTCGTTCCAATATCCTTCAGAAAAACATGCGAAAACAAGACGAGATACATGGGTACATGGGTGGAGGTTATTTTCCCCAGGAATATGAAAAAGTTGCGTAGCAGAGGAGTTAGAAATGTGATATTTTTATTTGTGGTAGTTGGATTAGATGAGTCTCCTCCATGCAAAGTGGAGGAAGCTGCGGCGAGTATAGGAAATTGAAATTAAGGGAGATTTATCCTCATCATTTCATTTTTAGCTTCCCTTTAATGTCTCCATTCTTTTTTATTAATGGAGACTCATTCTAGTGGTTATGCTGGAAATGGGTTGAGGGACGTGGGTAATTCAAATTTAAACTCAGAACTAAAACTGAATGAGTTATGACCTCTTCCGCTCTTCTTGCGGTTCCTTTGAGGTGGTCTTTATGATTTGGGGGAAAGATAAGGAAGGAAGACAGGATGAAGGTCCTGAATATTTTAGTACATTCAAAGACTTCTTCTTTTAGTTTAACAGACTATGGAAGGAGACCGTCATCTTGGTCCTTCATCTCTAAGATGAGAAAACACAAATCAACCACATCCGCCGGAAGGAGAAAAAAGTGGCGCATTTAGGTGGATTATTTAATTTGTGTGGATGCATTTATTATGGGATGTCCATTGGAGAGAAATAAATGTGGCTGGTGGATTATTTGGTCCTAATGGCTTCATTCCAAGTCTCCTTCACTTTCACTTTGGCAGATTGGATTCCTTCTTGTCTCTCCTCCGCGCAGCGTCTCTTCAAAATGTGACTCTTCCGTCGCTTTTCTCCTCATCGAATCTCTACTTTGGTGGATTTTGCGCTGGAGATGAGCGATCTTGGTCCCCCTACACGAAATCCTACTACTCCCGCATCCTTTTTTCCAAAAGTTTTCCGACTTTGATCTTTTCCGTATAAGAGGAGGCAGAGTGAGTTTGGAATTTGGACCAGAAACAAGCACACACTTTTATTGTCAGTAGGAAAATCAGCCACAGTGGCTCCCTTTCTACCGCAGTTTCCTCTGTGTCTGACGTGTATAAATGAGGGCGTGATTGGGGCAGTCAACTGGAAAGCATAAAAGAACTTTCATCTTCTGACGACGTCAAAATACATCAAGGTCCGTTGGCATCTCTACTTTCTCCTCAGCCACCAGTGAATGAATGGACAGTTGATTCCCAGTTCCTAATCTTCCCTCTTTCCTCTTCATTACATTCACTGGAAGGATTTAGCAAAGGAAACCAAGCGGACAAAAGTTACGACCCAGAAGTGTGCTTTTGATGCTTCTGTTTCCAGTAGTGGGAGATTTGAAAATGCGGGAGACAAAGGGGAAAGGACTCTCTCGTGTCCAACGACTCAAAAAAAGACTGTCAAGGAGCTTTGGAAGACTTGGTAAGGAAAGCTTCCAACTATACGTTCTCTTATTTGAAATTGTGGAATTTCTGTCTGTCTATGCTCCTACTTTTACTTTCCACTTTCACTTCCCATATCCTACGTGCTTTCTTTTGATAAATGTTTGCTCTGTTTGTCACTTTTCTTTTCAATTAGTGAAAGTTGAGAGAGTTCCGAAGTAGTGACCACTTCATCATTCCATGGTTATTAATTTTCTTTTCATTTCCTATTTCTCTTTCTACGTGTTTTTTTCTTGGATCTTGAGTATCTGTGAGAAGCTTTCTCCTTTCTTTCGAAACGAGTTAGACCCTGTAGGGTTCCCTGCTGAGTTCTATGAGTTGCAGTGTGTCTGTGTACTTGTGTTTTATATTTAGGGAGTTGTGAAATCACGTATTTCGGGAGATATTGGGTTTCCAGTGGAAAAATAAAAGGATCCTTGTCCCTCCACGCTTATTGGGCAAAGAAAGTGAAAAGAGAGGAGAGTGGGTGAAGTCCCTGGAGAAAGTGGATTCTTGTCTTCCATCTTCCTTTGGATCCCAGATGTCAATTCCTATTGGATCAGCACATAGGGATTAGACCACTGGCAATAAGAACTTCTATCAGTATATCTTAAAGGAGGATTCCATTCTTAGCCTCTCTTCTTCCTTGGTTTCTTTCCAGTTGGACTGGGCTGATAAATCCTAATTCTTTGCTTCTAAACTCATATAAAACTAGGACTAGGAGTCTCATCTGATAATTCATCACAAAGACTCCCGTTTCCCTTTTTATCCTGAGCTCAGAAGTTACCCGGGTGTGTCTCCAACTCTTGCGTCAAAACTTTCAATCTCATAAAGAACAGATAGGCAGAGGAGGCAGGGACAAGAAAAAAAGAAATTTCCTTTATTAAGTTTTCTCTCTTTCCCCTCCTCCCTTATACAAAACTTACTTTTACTTTTATGGAACATTTTTTTCCCGCTCCCATGTGTACACAAGAGGAAGGAGGACTAGAAGTTGTAGGGGTGACTTTTGAATTATGAATTCTGAGTTGGTGGTGCGACTGACTTGGGGCGTTTGAGGAACGTGGGGTTTTCGTTCTATGACGCACCCGGTAGCAGGACCCCAAGGACCTGATCGCGGCAGTCATCCAATGCCTTGTATTCCATGGAGGTGAAACTAGGAGACTCTTTCTTACATTTCTTTGACAAGAAAGATTGAGCGGAGGTGACAAGAGGGGAAAGTCCTTTCTCCTCGGCCTCAATAGGAATAAAATTAAACTCTGTCTCATCACCCACTCAATCTTTCCAGAGAGGTCAGGCTGAGTTTAGCATCAATCTTACCAGAATTCCGAAAGACTCTTACGGACTTTCTCCTTTCCTTATGAGTTGGAACATGGAACTTGACTAAAAGTT
Source organism: Anurida granaria (assembly GCA_034694825.1). Lineage (NCBI taxonomy): Eukaryota > Metazoa > Arthropoda > Collembola > Poduromorpha > Neanuridae > Anurida > Anurida granaria. The sequence goes on from JAQIWD010000661.1 coordinate 9,844, forward strand.
TCACCACGTTTGGCAAGTTTCCAGATGGAAGGAAATTTCTCAACTCCTTTCCTCTTCCCTGTCCCGCCTGCAGATGGAAAGTGAAAGTTGGAAGAAAGTGGGTGAAATTATTTAATTAGACGTGAAGTTCTGAATGGTTTTTTTTTTCATTTCCTTGGTTTTACGACTTGACTCCCCCTGTTGACCACCAGAGGGGGCCTACCCCCACTTATCTCCATGGAGATCCACCCTTTCCTCACCATTAAATTCAATACTCTCATCTTTCAACTTAATTCAAACTGGAGTACGCTCAAACTCTTTCCCGCTTTTGATCACAATTTTTAGGTTTCAATTTCCATGTTTTCTCTTTGGTTTGTTTTCAATCAGGAGGTGGAAGGAGGAGGAAATAAGATTTATTCCCAGGCTGTCAATTGCGCTTTCCTTTTCTATTACGGTCGCCTTTCACCATGAGAAGAAAATTCCAAAATCTTTATCCACTTTTTCAAACAATTTGAAAGGAAAGTCGGTAGGAGACAGTTTGTCTTCATTCCAAAGGAAACTAAAAACTTTTACTTTTTTTGGCTGTCATGAACAACAGTCTCAAACAATTCAGTACGTGCACCCTTTATTCTTCTTACAAAAAAACTAGAATAGGGGCAGCCTCTTTTGAACTCCCCTTTGATGAAAATGTAAAAGTCAGGAATTGATTTTTATTTCATTCCATTCCACCTCCAGCAAAAATTCTAAAAACTTTCTCTTACTTTCTCTTCTTTTATTGAGCAGAATTTAGTCTTTTTGGTAGAATTTCATAGTTTTAAAAGTGCTGTAAATCATGGAAATAGAGGGGGGAAAGGAGGGAAATGGAACTTGGAACTGGTGGAAAGTTTACTTTTCTTTTATGGGGAAAAGTGAAAGGTAAGAAAGGAGTAAAATGTGGGTGGATTATGATTGAGGCTGAATAGATGATCCCCTTTCTTTGTTCTATTTGGGAAGGAAGGATCATAACTCATCCTCCATACCCAGTTCAACTTACCAAACAAAACTTTTCTATTCATCTCTCTTCTGATGACAGAGTGGCAAGAGACAAAAGAATTCCATTTACCCATTCATTATTATGAGGTAGAACACAAGGGATTTACACTAACCCTGGAAATTTCCCTGCCCCTTATTAGTCAAACTTTAATCCCACTATCCATTAGTAGTTGAAGGTTCTCTCCATAAATCAATTTCGCATGATGATAATTATCCTGTTTTTAATTACCACCTAGAAATTCCCCTACTCCTTATAATCCTGCCTCAGAATTTGTAATTTCTCATTTGCATTTTGTAGTTTTATTAATCTCATCCACTTGTCCTTAATCTTAAGGGGTTGGAATCGGAGTTTAGTTTGAGAGAAAGTGGGAATAAAGCCTGATGAGTATTCTATTCTACTCTTATGCAATCTCCAATCAAATAATTTGAATAGGAAATCTAGCAGTATAAGAGGATTTGATTAGGAATTCATGGAATTCTAAATCACCCTCATTCTATTTCACCCCATTCCTCCGCTTCATTTAATCTCCATTTGGAAGTGGGAATTACTACAATCATCCATTTCTATTACTCTTACTGACACGACTCTAATTAATTATAGGGACTTTACCTCTTCCATTCCAATTTGAAAAAGGACATTTAGTTCTTTAATTACTGATGAAAATGCAAGTCCCTTACTTAACTTGCTTGCTTGTTAGTTTAGTTTTAGTTAGGTTAGTTAGGTTAGTTTAGTTTAGTTTAGTTTAGTTGCTACATCTTCTTCTTCGTTGAACATTCATTTGTTTGTTTGTTCCTCCGCTTGGAACGAGCTTATATATATTTGAAAATATATAGAAAATATGGAAATATAATATCTGGAAATATATTTGTTTATGAGATGGTGACCTTTACGGTTGAACCACACCCGAGTGAGATTAGGCGGATTAATTACAACTGTTGGGTTTGAGCGTAATAAGGACGTACTTATTTATATAATTGTATTATACCGAATTTAAGGAGCTCTACTTAATATGCATTTTAGAAGGGTATATTTTATTTCACCTTTTGCTACATTCGTCTAGGTGTAATTTGGCATGTTTGCGTCATGGGGAAAATGATGCTTGATTAGATTGTCTGATTTCACTCCATTTTAACCTTTCTTTTTCTTTGTTTCCTTTGCAGCCATTGGTAAGGATGAGGATGAAGGTGTAAATAAATTTGGATGTGGTGGCTACTCTGAGGAATTCCTGGACAGAATTGAGCCCAATGGGAACATTCTCAAAGTCAAACAACATACTTCCACCTCCTCACATACTGCAAAAGGTAAGACACATCATGAATGAACAAAGAAAAAATTCAATTTACTCTTTACAGCAGGTACAGCAAGTAGAGAATACGACTTGCAATTTTGCTCCTGAAATGAGACACTTTCATTTGTATCATTTGGATCCAATTTACTTCTTTACTTCAATCCATTACTCTTCGTATTAGGGACAGACTGGCATTGAGCCCATTTCATTCGAAACACATCTATCCCACTGCAAAGTTCCTACTTGCATTTGTCTGCCAAACTGGTTGCATTCTTCCCATTTCTATTTTAGCTTTTTCCGCAAAGGCGTAAATTCCATGACTTCATTTCTTAACCTACAACCTTCCAGTGGGAATATTTCATCTCGGGCTGAAAAATTTTGGCAAGAAATTTAACAGAACACGAAGAATGTCTGACCTTGTCATGAATTCACACAAGCAGGAAAGCAACCAGGGTGGTATCTGTTTTCTGCTGTTTTCTTTTGGCATTAAGCACGCGCTGTTGCCAAATAATATACTAGACATTTCAATTCCTTAAGTTCCATCCTTAAGTTCTATCCTTAAGTTGTTATGCTATTTTCCCTTGAACTTATATATGCAGTAGACTTGTCGGTATTGGATCAAGAAAGTGAAGTCTATATTTCCAGTGGCATAATGAGAGGTTTACCACCAACTATTACCATCCCACAATGCAAGATTTTATGTTTACTTTTACCAGAAACATTTCTGCGGAAGTTGAAAGTGGAAGAAAGTGGGATGTTAGGAGGGTTTTAGTGGTTTGGTTATTAAGAAAATGGAATTCTGGAATTACATCCAAGATCCAACCGCCTTGTACTTGAAAGTGAAAGAAAGGAAATGAGGGCAAAGCCCCATTACAACCTCCAAAATAAACAATAATATAAAACATTTCATTTCTATTTTCTCTTCATGTTCAAACTTTCCACAAGCAGTTCTTAATTAGCGTAATTAAAACAACAAACTTGGCCTGTGTAGGAACAAACACAATGTGTGCTCAACGATGTCGGTTACAGCGGGGAAAATGAAAAAAGGATACCTTCCTTGGTTTCTCATAACCGTTACTCTGTTAGTGGCATTGTTAATTTGTATGGCGTATCAAAAGACACTCAAAATTCGAAGAATAAACCAAGAAAGTTATCTTTCTGGAGTTGTAAATTTTTTATTGTTGATTAGGTTGGCCTGGTTCTGTGGATGGTCTTGTGAGTGTGACGAGGCAGCTTTCCCTGTCCAGTGACTCCAAATTGCTTGATGACACCCAGGAAGGGTCTCAAGTGATCCTCCGACAGAAGAAACCACCACGACCAAAGTCAGAAGTATTTCTATCAAAGGACCAACGGAGGTCAAAAAGATACTCTGCATTCGGGGTAAGTGTAACTATTAATTTACAGGAATACAATCTTAATTAATAATACGCACATTATGAATCTACTGTACCAAATGATCTCATTTAGGCATTGGCATGTGTAGTGTTAGGAATTGAAGTCATTGACCTCTGTATTTCCATTGAGGACGTGCTTAATTGGGAGAAAAGAGGGATGAAAGGGAGTTTTGAATAGTTTTTGATGAGTGATAATTAAGATGAAGGGGGAATGGAATGAATTCCAATTGGTAGTCCACTTGTCCTCACCCATCAATGGGGGTGGATTTTGAATCTGGCATGTTGGGCGGGGTGGAATGGGTTGTGAGGGGTTTCTTAATGGAACCTGATGACAGTTTTTCCAAAATCTCTTCCTTACGAGGTTATTTCCTGCAGATGCTTCCTTTTGTCCAGGATTCCATGCCCAATGACTCCCTGCCACACATGGAAGATTTACACCCTTCTACCACTTACGGTTTCTTTTATTACTCTACAAACTTTTCCATTTCATCCAAGGAAGATGGAACGTTGAAAAGTCTTATCCTTCCTGCCTTCCACCTACAAATTCAAAAACCAAAAATTGTGCTTTAGAGGCTCTACCAGGAAAAAGTCGTCTTTTTTAGAAACTTTTTCTTGTAGAAGCAGTTGAGATGTGATCCTATAAAAATTTGAATATGAGAAACTATGCTATGAATTTATGGAGGATTTCAAAAGATGGAAATAACGGGGAAAGGAAAAGGAAAGCGAGAGGGAATAAGTTCTTTTTGAAATTACAAAAGTATAAAAGCGGATCCCCTTTCCAGTATCTGCGTATTTAAAGTAGGGAATTCCTCTACTTGGAATCCTCTTTTCCAAATGGGAAAATGGAGATACTTCCCTCCGGATAGAAAGGGAGCAAGAAACTGTAAAGATAAATTTATGGATTCAATAAACCGTGGTAGGGTGTAAGGAAGTAGTGGGAACAGAAACAGGTTTAGATCGTCATCATGTTATGATGACATGGGGAAAATAATATTACGACTTTTTCCGTATTCCAACAAGCTCAACATGTTTGCATTCCATTTGTGAAAATTTCGTAGTATTTTGACAGTTTGAAGGTCAAGAGGTCATAGAGAAAACTGTCGTTTATGGAACTGAACGCATTGTGTGGGAATCCTTTTCTATGTTATTAGGAAATGTAAAAACGGTTTCGATGTTCAAACCTCTTGGAATTGACGTAGAATTCTCAATTTCCAAATTGAGTTAAGGTACAAATACTTTCGAGAGTTGTCGCATGGGCTGGCCGGGCAAGTAGACCACCTGAAGATAGACAGAGAGACAGTTCATTTCCTAAAAGAAGCCTCGCTATGTTCAATTACGTAAAATATCAACACTTACCCCAATTTAACTATCCATGATGGACCCAAGTGATTAGTTCCTAATAAATGTGAAATAGTTTTATGAGTTTAAAAATTTATCCGCGGCGTCGAGTTGAAAGTTGAAATTTTGACTTTGATAAATGGATAAGAGGATCCACTTTTCCGTTCCCTTTCATCATGAGTGTCTCTTTTTGTGGTTCAAGTGGATATTCATCCCATTCATTTCCTTCAGACTACTTTCTCTCGTTTACAGAGTCTGATGAATGGATGTCATCCCCTGGAACACTTTGAGACCGGAGACCTCCCATATCTCATCTAAACACCTCCACCACACCTTGCCATATTTTACTAAGGTTGAATTTATGGGGGAAAGTACAATCTACTCTTGGCACCAGAACAAACAGGATCCACTCAATTTATAAAGACCATGAGGGTGGGAAATAATTGGAAATGAGAAATTGGATGGAGATTAGAGGATGAAATCATGTTTTGTTTATCAAGTGGATTTTCTCATCTTTTTACTCACACTACCCCACATAACACACCAACTTTCACCAATTCCCTTTTCCCCCTTGAGAATCAAGAGAGATGAGAGTAATATTTCGGGAGAGTATAAGCTCCTTAGGAAACTACAAAATAAATTGACAAGGGGGTTTAAGTCCAAAATGGGAACGTGAGGATAGGGGAGTACACAGAATTTATATAACGCCAGAGACAACAACATTATTTTCTCCATGGTGAGCAAGAATCAAATTGTGAATGACTTTCCATAAGAAACACTTCAGGTGCGCTTGCGCGGAATAAATTTCAACTCAATTTTGGAAAAACCAGAACTTCTTGCGTGGAAAATGTGCAACATTTCCAAAGCGCAGTAAATCGCACGGGCAGAGTTATAAGGAAGCGTTGATTTCGGTGGGAATTGGAGTATTGTACCATGATGCGTCCCCATATAACTTTGTCTTTTGATTCCCCCTTGATCTTGATTCTTCTTTCCCTGCCTGTTTGAGATCAAATGAAGCATTGTTTACAAATCTCCCCTCCTTTTCTTATTATTTCCTGTTGGATTCTTTATCTCCTTTTCTCAGTGGAATAAGTGGGGGTTTATGTTCCTCTACAAACAAAACGAGAAAAAGAAAGCGAGGATAAATTTAGGAGAAAAGCTCATTCAACACAAAAAGAAAAAAAAACGGGGAGAAAAGGCGAGAGACTTAATTTGGATTTCTTTTATTTTTCTTTCTTTTCTGGTCCCTTTAACAGTGCAGCCTGGAATTTGTCCCTTCTGAATAATTTATGACTTTGGTTAGCCTCCTCCTGTTTGTCTTGTGAGATGCGTTGATGTGGGGATCCCTGCAGCGTGTAGAGAGTGTGGGCTGTGGGGGAATTTTGTGGAAAGTACAAAAGAAAGTACAAATCAGAAATCGATCTTAATGTTTCTTCCCTTTGGTCCCCATTCCACATTCCCAATAGTCAGAAGAGTCACAGTTACACTTTCTCGTCTCCATGAAAAAACTGAGAGAGAGGGGAAAAAGACAAAAGAAATGTGGATAATCTTTCGAGTCGATTCCTTTGTTTCTTTCTATTCTCTGTGGAGAAAGTCAATTCTACTGGGATCTTATTACATGACACGCAAAGAACAAGGAAAGAAAGTTCGATAAATTTCAAACCTCCGGAGAAAGGAATCTCCACTCAGCATCCCATTCTCACATTTCCGCCTGGATCTACAGTTGCGTGTTTTCCTTTCAGGGAGTAGTGTAGTCATGCAGAAAAGAACAAAAAGTACGATTTGGAGACTGCACGATTTCTTTAATTGAAGGAATCACACTGTATTCATCTCTAGCCGACGATGGAGTATAAAATCATAAAATGTAACTGGAAGTAGTGAAATGTGAGGAAGGATGATGACTATGATAATCATGGCAGGCTGTTTTCCCTCTCCCTTTTTATCATTTCCCGCCATCATATATCCATCCTCCGTCTCTTATTCCAGTCCAACAACCTCCATTCCTTCCCCCTTTCCCTATTTTGAATTTTGAATAATTCTAACGGTGAAAGTTTGTCTCCCGTGTCTACTTCACTTCCTTATGACTGCGCAGGCATATTTACCTCATGGAGAATCTTTAGAGTTCTTCGAATTATCCCAATTCCACGTTTTTCCACAAATGTCTGCTATTCTTCACTTCCCTCAAGCGACAGCAGAATACCCCAACACGCTATATAAAGTGATGAATAAGAGAAAACGGAATTCATAAGTTATAGTTTGCAGTCCTAGGTTAGTTGTCGTTCAAGTTCGATTCTAGTGAATAAAATTTAATGTTCTGCTTTCTATTGATTGTTGTTACAGGGTGATTCTCCATTTGGTAAATCCGAGGCTTATATAAAACTGGAGCAATTGGGAGAAGGATCATATGCAACCGTCTTCAGGGGATACAGCAAGTAAGTACTCATTACTCCTATTCACATGTTGTCCGTAAGTTCAGCGTTAGCATAAAGCAACTAATTATTTGCAGCGCCTGCATACGCTACATACAGAACTGTGTTGTAGTCTGTTCTTATATCTGTTACACCCAAAGCCTGAAAACGGCCACTGGCCGTTCTACAAACGCCCAGACCTAGGTGTGGGCGTTTTTTAAGACCAGCCACAACTACTTGTGGCCCTTTTAAACCTAACCCACACCTAGGTGTGGCTATTTCGGGCTTTGGGTGTAACATATCCACCGCCCTCTTATTAATGAGTGGGTACTTGTGACAAATGGATGTAATAAAATAAAGTGAGCAAGTTGGAAAAAGTCACTCTCCTCTCCATCCTCTTCTTCTTTGGGATTTCCAATTTAATTTTCCCTTTTCCTTAGTCTCGCTTCCCAAAGTCTTCTTTTTCTCCTTTTATTCCCATTTCCTTTGTCTCCAATATTCCAACTCAACAAAAGAAAAAATTTACAACCATCATCAGATTCAATTAGTCCAAGGGCCAATTCCTTTATATTCCATACAGATCCACCCTGTGGTTGGGGCACCTAACAACAGATCCACCATCAATTGAATTTGTGGATCTGTTGATAGAGCCAAATAAAGAAACAAAACTGGAATGGATTGCACTCTACGTGGTGGTGTAACCTTTGACCCTGACCTGTAGAATAAAAATTTATATCAACCCGAGCTGAGTATTTCCTAATTGAAAGTTATTAAGAATATATTTTGTACAATTATTTGGTAAATTCTGCGAAAGAAAAGCACTGGCTAGAATGTTGTTTCGAGGACTTGGTGTGTTTCTATCTTGGTTTGGTATATTAACCCAAGTGATAATTGGAGTGGGGGTAAAT
>JAQIWD010000662.1:0-18189 GCA_034694825.1 Anurida granaria
ATATAGGTATGGGTTTAGTCTTCTTCACCGTCGCTTAAAATCTTTTTTTATTTATTTTAGATAGGACAACCAAGTTAGTGTAGTTAATTTGGCTCCGAGTTGTTACCCCTACCCGTTCTCAGAATCCGTGACCGACACCAAGTCAGCATCAGCAAACCTCCAGTCCTCACCTGCCCCTCTCATTCCAACCATGGAGAAGCCAACAGTTGTGAAAGTCATTCACGCCTATTCTCCAGTGCACAATGACGAAGTAAGAAATGTTGGGTCGGATCAGAAAACAGCGTCTGCACCTGCTTACAATGTCGTTGATGAACTAATCGATTTAATTTTTCAAACAGCTCAAGTTGACCAAAGGAGATACGATCATGGTGACGCAGAGGGAAGATGGCGGCTGGTGGGAGGGGACACTGAACGGTGTTACGGGATGGTTTCCTTCCAACTACGTGACTGAAGACATTTCACCTTCCTCTGGATTCCCAATGTTCTCCTCCTGCGATACGGGATCACCGAATCCAAAATCCTCACCTACTAAAAAAGGAAGCGGGACGCCACTTCATGTATTCCCGATATCGAGCGTTATTCCAAGCGAAGAACAATTGAAATACAGGCGGATGGTATTGACAGATCTGATTGAGTCGGAAGAATCTTTCATCAGAGATCTGGAAGAGTTGTCGGAAAAATATTTGCAGCATCTTCCAAAAACTGAAATGTACGTTCTTGATTATTTGAAGCGAAATTCCAGCTTCAGTATGAACTTCTGATTGTTTCTTTTCATAGACTGACAGCCACGGAGACTCACATTTTGGCAGGGAACCTCCAAGAAATTATTAACTCACACACTCCTCTCTTATATAGTCTTCAAACAGAGCAGGGGAAGCACGAAAAGGAACAGCGCATTGGGAAGATCTTCTTGGACAATGCCACAAGGCTGGAAGCGAGTCAGAGGGCCTACTGCGAGAATCATCCAAAAGTTACACAACTTATAGAGAAGCATCAAGAAGCCCTGGTGAACTTCATGGAGTCACGCGGGGGAGTACCTGGACTTCTTACCCTCGTAACTGCGCTTAGTCTCCCATTTCGTCGATTTGAGAAATATCCTTCGCTCCTCCAGCAAATTGAGGGTCACGTTGAAGAATCTCATAAGGATCGTGGAGATTTGCAGAGATCCATTGAATACTTCAAAGAAATTGATGTAAGAGGGATTTTGTATTTGACAACGTTTTGGGAAAAGCTCCAATTTTTTACTTCTGTCAATTGAGAACAGAAATCGTGCGGACTGGTGCGGAAGCAAAAGGAAATGGAACTGGAAGTTATGAAGGGATCCATTGCGGGATGGGAAGGGTCCGATGTTTCCCAACTGGGTGAAATTATTTTCATGAACTTGGTTCATATTGGTAAGAGGTCAATAATTTTAGGCAAAATTGTGGAATTTGACCTTAAATGCAAACATTTCATTCTTCCAGGTCAAGATTTACAGCCACGATATTTTGTTCTCTTTCCGAACACGTTGTTAATCCTCTCCTACAATTCAGAGAATAACACGCTCAGTTATGAAGGGAAAATCCCTGTTTGTGGAGTGACGCTACCGCCACTGAGTGAAAAGAACAAATATCTATCAACTGCTTTTGAGATTTCAGGTATGTCTAACTTTTTCTCTTTAAAAAAATCCAAATTCTATCAAATTTGTTTTTGATTTTGCTCTTCCAGGCCCCATGATTGAACCAATCCTCGTCAATTGTATTTCGAGAACTGCGAAAGAGGCGTGGTTGGACCAACTGAACAAAGTTCTCAAGACCAGTCGATATCCGTCTCATGGGTCCATGACATCACAGGTATTTACGCTTCCTGCTTCGGTACGGCAGAGAACAGTGAGAAGGCGTCTAGTACGTCAGAATGCTTTTGACTATGACGACGGTGAAGAGATCACGACAGGATCCGGGAGGACTCCTGACGAAAACGAAAACTTCCAGGAGCAAAACCATAACCGAATCTTATAGCCCAAAGTGCTTCCGTGCCTTCTTCGCGCTGACCCTTCAAGGCACCGCCGATTTTGATTTTGTTTTTGACTTTGTCCCTCCAGTCGTTTGGACAACTGACGCCACCAGTCCAAGCCTGGTCCATCTCTCGCCTCCGACCAAATCCACCAACCAATCCCCTTCTCTCTGACTCTACCCTGTCAGCATCCAATAACGGGAACAAGTCAACACCAACCAAAGGAAATGCTGCTGACGGTTGTAGCAACGCTGGGAAAGGCCATAACGGGATCCAGACCCAGTTGACGAATGAAGAAGACTTGACAATTCTCTCCATCGTGGACGCCTTCTGCTCTGCCAATCGACAAATTTCCGGTAATTTGTTGCTACCCAAATCTAACTTCCTCCATCGTTAAGCTTCACAAGGAGGTGCAGAAGTGGAAACTTTTATTCCAGAAACTGCTTACATTCGAGCTTTGAATTCTAATAAATGGTTTATGTCGTGTAATCCTCCTCTCTTCTGTCAGTCTCATTGTTAAGAGTTCCGTCAAGTCTCCGTGAATTTACGTCGAGCCAAGCGCATCTGCTCTGCTTTTACTATTCGCTTCCCTTCTATCACTCGGCAGCGGTGGGGCGTTCCTGCTCGGTGGGGCCTTCTTCTTGACTTTCAATTTTATAAAATGTTAAGTTTCCTGCACAGGAGTGGGAGGGGCACGGCGTGGAGGGTCACTCAAGACACCTAGGTAAGGGTCATCTCATGTAGCCTTGCACTTGAACCCCAACTCTTTTGCAGCGCCAAGTAAAAATTCTTGCTGTTTTTTTTTCAGAACGTTAGCAGAACTTGTTTCCGTACTGCGAGAGGACTTGAATGAGGTCAAGATGACCGTGGGGAAGCTATCGGAGCAGTTTGAGGAGGAGCATAGGGCCAGGGTGACATTGGAGGAAATTGTCCAGGCATCAATTCTGACTGGAGCGCGCCGTCCATCTTGAGACTTGTAAATAATTACCGGGAAGGCCACACGCCACCCCAGTTGCGACTGACAATCGCCAATATTTGGACGCTTTACTCAAGGCCGGTAAATGCTTTTGTATTACTCTCTTCTGATCAACATGGGTTGAATAAAGAGTTTGACTGATTTCACGCAGCATTGCGGAAACTTGTGTGTCATTGAAGGTCATCAATGATTCTTTAATGGGGGGTGGTCATGACATACTAAGAAAGGACCGTAAATTGTACCTGTCTGTCTGTCTGAAGGATTTGTACTGGGTATTGATTTTGGTGGAGCGCAGGATTTGCTGGAGGAGGGGTGAGTGTCAAGGTCTCACGTTCCTGTTTTCCGTTTCCTTTGTTAGCCTTTCACTCCAAACCTTCTCCTCCAGGCAGCTTCATCATCTCATCCAGGGAGGAAGTAAAAGTTCCTCCAGGGAACCGTCAGGAATGGAGATGCGATCCTTCCAAACCGTGGCAGCCCTGACATGCATGAAGACACTCATGATGATCTTCAATGTCATCTTCCTGGTAAGCCTTTCACATTTCACTGGAATCTTTGAAACGGAAGCGCTGCGCTGCAACAACCTGAAACCAGCATAGCACTGACCTCCCATGTTTAGCTCTCAGGATTGCTCCTATTGGTCCTTGGGATTATGCTCCAAATTGAGCTCCACAAATACCTGGACCTGTCACCGGATTTCTCAGCCACAGCTCCGTACGTCTTTGTTGGTACTGGGCTCTTGATCTTATTTTTGGCAACGCTCGCCTGCTGCTGCACCGTCAAGGAACAACCCATCCTCCTATACATCGTAAGTCCAAACATGTCACGTCCTGTTGTCCTGATGCAGGTTAACCTTACACTGAAATCGCTGTATACTGACAGTATGCAGCGTTCCTGTCAATTGTGTTCGTGGTGGAAGTGGGCGCTTGCATTTCCGGTTACGCCTATCGCTCCAAGCTGGAGAGGTCATTTGAGCGTGGATTGAATGCCTCCATGGGAGTTTACGGAATTGACCATCAGCGAACCTCGGCCATCAATACGCTCCAGACGACCGTAAGGGCCCAAGAGATGCTATTGCGAACTGTAATGATGCTAATTTTGATTCCCATTTGACACGCTTCTTCCAGTTGTCTTGTTGTGGAATTCATTCCTGGACAGATTGGATAACTACGCCCTACCACAAAGTACCTGGATCCTGCTGCAACACGCGAAATATGGGATGCGATGTGGGGAATGAGCAATTGATCTACAAGACGGTAAGTGGTACTACTGCCAATATTGGGTTAACCCCAGTCCCAGTCTGCTGATTTTGAACGCGTAATCTGAGCCTAATTTGAATCCTGTAGGGTTGCTACGCCCTCGTCACATCATTCTTTTCATCTAAAATTGGACTCGTCGCTGGCTCTGCTCTTGGCCTCGCTTGCTTCCAGTGCTTTGGGATATTCCTCACCATCTCTCTTGCCAATTTGGTCCAGAAGACAAAGTATGAGGAGATTAATTCATAAATTATGAAACTTGCTAGAAAGCAAAGCAGAAAAGTTCCTTGAATGAAAGTTATGGCTTTTACTGCACTACTGGCGCGGTGGCTCCATATTTTAGTTCCCTAGGCCTAGGCGCTCCTCCTCCAGCTCACACCAAACATATCAAAATTCAAAGCAATTAAATGATGTTCACAGTTCGCTTTCCGTCTTTGCAACTCTTATGTCTCAAATGTTGTTAGCAGTAAGCACATTCAGACGTAGCACAAATTAGTGAAACGTGTAATAAATTCTCCTAAGTCCAACACTGGAAAACTTTATGCATCTTATAAGTCAATTTTGGCCAATAACAGTAGTATAGAAAATACGCTGTTTATCATTAAATACCCCCAGGGAACGTTACAATTACAGTAACAAGTGTAAACTTATAGGAAATGGCAGAATTATATTTAAGGTTACTTAACTGGATTGAGGACAAGTGAGACAAGTCTTCTGGAAGTGTGGGCTGGACATGTCACTGACTTCCGTTGGGATCGGATTCGAAATCATGATCGTGCCCGAATGGTGAAAAGCAAATGGACCCCTTAGTACTCTTCTGATCATCAAGAGCTTCCTCCTTCCGAGTTTTTGGTGGCCTTGGCCTAAGTGCTGCTGCAGCCTCAGCCTCCTCCTGTCGCTTGGCGTCGGCAATTTGCCGATCCCAAGCTGCATCTTCAGCAGCCTTCGCAGCTTTAGTCTCCTCATCATCCTCATCTACTTCCTTCCTGGAATACCGCCCAGCCATTCTCTCGCGATATGCAGTCCTCTCCGTCTTGGTCATCCCTGGGGGAATGCTAAGATTTTCAAAAGGTAAACCTTAATTAATGGCCCAGTTAATCATAAAATTCTAAACACGGCAATAAATTCCAATTTCTGTTTACAAGTAGATGTGCCGTGACTCCAAAACCTTGCGTTGATCAAAATAGGATACAGCAGCCCCATCCTCGCAGCTTCCCATTTCCCAGTCGTCTTCTTGTTTCCCAGCGGGCAAGTCTCGAGTAGGGACACGGCGTTCGGTTTTCACCTTCTTCAGATCCGGACTCGGACTGATGTTGAGAACTGGTAATGCTTCCGCACCTGTTGAGAAAATGGAGGATTCGAAGCCACCTGACACCATGGATTCGGTTGTGTCAGTCTCCGGCACCACTTCCACAGAAACCTCCTCACTGGTGTCTGCATAGCTTACACTGACACCTGAAACTTCGTCCTTCACCGTGACAAAGTTAACGAAATCGGCTGTTCATAAAACAAATCTGAAGATTAGAAGGTGAGGTCGGGAATTTTCTACCCTCAAATACTGTTACGTTACGTACATTGCTCATCCCTCTTCCTTGCTTTGCGGGCATCCTCGCAACCGTTCTCGAGATGGTCTGCAAGCTCATGTCCCTTGACATGATGCTGCCAGTTAAACTTGCAAATCACATACTTTGGAAGTCTTGGGTTGCGGCCCAAGTCCTTTTTGTATTGGTTCATGCATTTGGACAAATGCGTCGACAATCGGGCACGTCTATAATCAATCAATGAAATGCATCATTTAAAATAAAACTGTTTCCTAAGCTCAACCAAATCATTTGAGAAGCAGATTTTACAGAAAACACCATGGACTCAACAATGCAGAAAGCCTTTCTAACAAGCCAAAGAAAAAAAAAGAAACTTACAGGATCTTGTGCGGGTAGTATGGGCATTGAACCAGTTCGTCACCTGGCGCCAAGTGGAAATTGATTGATGAGTCAGCGAATTCACGATTAGAGGTTGGCAAACCAGCCCAAGCCATTTCGTCACTTCAAATTGTCGATAGTCTCAAAACACAGGGCACTACTTCCGTCGTCGGTACCTCTAGAGTTGCTTCTCTGACCACGGCTGCTTCCAAACTAAGATTAAAATGGACAATTAGGTGACTTGTAAATAAGCAGGTACGTCACCGTGTCGTCGTTTTGAACAGAACAGACAGGATTTCTTTCTAAAGATTAAAAACGTTTACGAATTGATTTCTAAATTTAACAGGAAGTTACCTACCTGAGCTCGTGGTGAGTTGACCTGCTGTTGTCAACTTTACTGAACCCTTGTCTTTTAAGGTAAATTAATGGCCTTTAGTAAACTTGTTCTAATTGCTACTTCTCTATACCTTTATCGAAGAATTACACAGGTCACACTAATCACATTGAAACAAGAGCTTAACTTATAAACCTGAAGAATGTCCGTCCAGCAACGAAATTCCAAAAAAGATAGCCAACATTCCTGCTTTAGTTACTTGAAACTACTCCATAGATGGCAGAGTCGCTCATCGCCTTACCAGAAAACGACGCCAAAATAATTCAAAACTTGACCTCTGGGTCATGGGGGTGAAAAACTTGAGAAAACGACAAGAATTGACAACAAGAATGATGGATAACTTTTATTCTTGGGCATGTAAGTTCTTACCTCCTTAAATCTTATGACTTGTAAATCGTAACGGATAAACTGAAGGAGGCAACAATGCATTGGGGAAACTTTTAATTGATGGGATGAGACTAGTGTGTGTAGTTTCCTTAATTTTCAAACTAATCAAACACAACATGGCACGTACGAACCTTGCAATTTCATAACAATTAATAATGGCTAAGGCTCAATGCCGTACACTCATCATTTTCAAGTGGTGATTGATTTCTAGCAAAATGTGTCGCTTGAACACCCCTCTTAAGTCGTACACGGACAAGGGACAACACCCATTGCATTTCATTGATTCTTGTGCATTTAAGACTAAAATACAGTTTAGGAACAGGGATTTTCTAGACTTAAAAATAACATTTACTGGATGTGTGTAATGAAATGATTCACCATTAAATTAATGGAGATGCTAACTTGGTAAGTATATTAACGGTGGACTAATCAATAGCCACCGCTGACTAACTTTTGATGAGGATCAACATTTAAAGGTGGGGTCGTGGTGAGTGTGAGAAGGGGCCTCATGCAACAATACTCGATGATCGATTACGTTAAGTGAACAATTAATGAACTTCAACGGTAACGGTAGTGGGATTACGTATGTACCACCCTAGAGCACCACACAAAAGTGAGACAACATGGAAATTAATTAACGTTGATTGTACGACGACTTGGGCCGGGCTGGCGTTGTTACCCCGAACCGTGACTTGACTATAACGATAACTGAATTGACTGGGAGATTAGCGCCATCCGGGCATTTTGCACTTCTGAACTTGATTATGACGAGTAGTGGTAACGGTGGTTGTGGTGGGTTCTTGGTGGGAAGAAGGAACGACGTGGGTAACGTGAATTGGTAACTTTGCGTGACTAACTGACTCCGTTCGCTGATTGTTTACTAGTAATCACAATTATCCGTCAGTTTGGATATTCCGACGGGTGTTGAGTTTTCGCTTCCGTCGCTGACTGGACTGGATGCTTTCCCATTTTCTGCTTGATGAATGCTACGGAGGTGGTTCTTCATTTTGTCAGGACGTGAAAACTGGAACAATCATCATAAAGTCAGTCAATTGTTATTAATTATTGTCGTAGATTTTAGCTCCGAGATTCCAGCTACTAAATTCGCTTACTTCACGGGAACAGACGCTGCATGGGAAGACCTTCCGCATGTTCCCTTCATGGTATAGAAAAGCGTGACGTTGGAAAGAGTACTTGTTCTTGAACGACTTCTTGATATGAAGTTTCTCACATTCCATGCAACGGTAAACCCCGTCCTCCACGGAAGCGTAACGAAACAGATCCAGCCCTCGAACACTCATTTCCGTAAGCCTGTTTAAAAATCAGTGAATTTGATTATCCCATGAATCTTGCTACTAAACTAGTTTCATTTCAGTGTAGTTCTCCCTGCTAACCTTCCTTCGGTCAAAGGTTCATTGAGTAGCTCCATGGGGGAATCCGGTGACTCGTCCTCAGCCAATCCAAAGTTCCTGTACTCTGAATCAAGTGACCTTGAGCCCGAATGCGACAATTTCACCCTTTTCAGGCTCCCTGAGTACTTTTTGGGGATACGTCGACGAACGCCGCTGGTTTTGCCGCTCAGCACAGGTTTCACATCTACGTAGCTTTCTTGGGGTTCTGAATTGAAAAATTTTAAAATTAGAGTTACCACACAATTAATTTTTTTACATAAAGCCCCCTGATTCAGTCCCACTTACTGAGAACAGGAGGTCGGAGTTCAACGGCGGAAGAGCCAAGGGACTGATTCTTTGGTTGTCTTCCCCTTTTCCGTTTCATTGGTAATCCCGTCTTGGAGTCAAAGCTAACTTTATGCATCGCCTTAACTTTCTTCCCATGACCCCGGGTGACTGCTTTCGGCTCCTCAACTTCCCCAGTCCCATTCACATCACAGGCGTTTGAGTGACGATAAAAGTTTTGTTGATTGTCGTTCTGATTGGTTGTTGTGGCTGTGCCTTGGTGTGTCTGCGTTTGTTTCACGGGTTGTTGCGGCGGGGTTTGATTGTTCGTTGTACTGGGGTTTGTTGGCGTGTTTCCGCTGGCGTTACTGGTGGTGCTGGAACCTTCAGTGCTCTTGTCCTGCTGCGCCTCCGAATTCCCATCTTCGTCGTCGCTCTCAAAGCTCGAGAGTCCCCGAATCGAAAGGGCTTCAGCGACTTTGAGGATTTCGCTCAAATCCTTCTCATCAATGGAAATCTCGCCCCGGTACATGAATTCCAGCAGCGTCTTCAAGTGACTAAACTGTAAGATTTGAACATTCAAATTTTAAAAAAATGGAAAGATGAAGCGCTGGATCTTCAAAAAATCTACAACCGGCTCACCTTCAAGTCATGGAAGATGAGGATAGGATGCTTCTCATTCGGAGTCTGATGAACAAACATGGATTGGAAGTAGGGGCTGCAGGCAGACAAAACGATTTTGTGCGCCTTCAGGAACTTTCCCTCGACGGCAAGCGTGACATCCACAAGGTTTTCCCCCTGGAGAAGATTCTCAAAGACCGTGACCAAGTTGGAGCGATGATTGTTCCATTTGAGTAAAAAGTGTTGGCTCTGCGGGGTCATGGTTTGTGACTGGGGTGTTGAACTTCCGTTACCAGATGCATGGGCCATTACAATATGCTTCTTTCCTCCAGTCCCCAGTTCTTAAAACTCCACTTTCACACGCTGGAGAATCTGGAATCTGAAAATGACTCAAATTAGTTTCTGCTGGAACAAATCGTAGCCTGCACGCACTTTCAAACTTCTGCCGGAAAAGGTACAAATCTGGTGGTGGTGGTGGTGTTATTATTGAATCCTCGTCTATGAAATGATTTCCAAACTCCTACTACTAGTTTCCTGATTAGTTTTCTGTAGCAGGAGCGTCAGCGTCGTCACTTGGCCCAGTAGTGCCAATAATCGTCTCTTCAATACCGAAGTGGATGAGCCCCAACAGTTTATAAAGCTAAAAAATATTACTCCCTCACACCCCTTCCTTGGTCTTCATTCCCCTCACCACTATTCAATTCCCAGTTTAAGTTTACGTTAAGCCAAGTGCGTTAGTTTTAGGGCTGAAATCCTCCCCCGCATCATCAAACCACAAAAGGAGTCCAGCCAGCACTCAGGAGACATGGAGCTCTTACTGGAATTATTGTTAAAAACTCCCCGCCGCACCATGCCTTGGTGAATTGAATCGCTATCAGGGTCTTCAATTGCATGCAGAACCACCAGCCCTAATTACTAACGCTAAAAACCCCATTTAACAAACCACCACCACCACCACCACCCGCTGGATCCGTCCTAATCTAATCTCCGGAAACACCGGGACAAAAGAAACACCCAGCATACTTATAGCATTGGATGACGAGGTCTTATTGACACACAATGGGAATTAGACGAGCACTGATTAGGAAGTGGCGTCAAAAATCGAAAATCAACCCTCACTACTTTTACTTTTGCAAAAACGCAATTAGTTCCAAGCGTCCTCCTCCACACTTCCTTTCCCCCGCAAGCGCATACTTATCAAGTCTAATAGCATTCTTGGGAAATTAAAAGTGAAAATGAGCTACTGAAATGAGCAGCGCAAGTAAAATTCATAGAAGCTATTCTTTGGGCTTGGCTTGGGTTTCTAAGGTCCTTGTTTGTGTTCTGTCCGTGTCAGTCACGCAATCGGGGACTAAACGGAGGGTGGGGAGGGTGCTAGAGGGCATTTCTTGCTCGTGTCAGCTAAGAAACTCCGAAGAATATGAGATAACGGTGGTGGTTGTAAACTTGCAAAATGTATTTCTAGACCCCTATGCTAAATCCTACGCTGCTATGAATCCAAGCTCCAAAAACCCCCGGCTTCAAACGACCTCTTGTTCTTCTTGTGGTTTTTGCAAGGCACTTGGAGCTTCTGAAAGGAAAAGTGTTGGCATTGCCATTTTACGTTAAAAATCACCGATCTCCACCGGCTTCTTTCGTTTCCGTACATTCCATCTGGAGGAGCAGTTGCTTGCGTTTGCTCACAAGATGCCAAACAACTGGTCCTGGCTTTGCTTCTAATACCCGGAGAAACTAGGTTTCACACCTAGAAATGCCCTAGTACTAGTACGAGTTCAATTAGTAAATCAGGAAATGAAGGTGCGGATGTCCTAACGCCATAACTCATTTCCATTGCCATGTGGCAGTATTATGTAACTTGCTATACTCAACAATAATAATTGGGTTAATATTTAGTTATTAAATTTAAGGCTCACCCTCCTCCCTCCTGACTTAATTTTGAGCGGAATGACCTTGGGCGGACGTACACCTTGAGTATTAACCCAGAGTGGTGGTGGTGTAAGATGATGTTAGGACGACTCTAAAACTATCACAACTTAAATCCTCCACCACCATCACGAGAACCCTCCTAATGTCATCTTGCCTAACAAACGAGGGGAGTTAAAGTTAATAGTGATGGCAATTAAACCTCTCTTCCCCTACTGCCCTCCATCATCTCATACCAGAAAATGACAAAGGGAGGAGGGTGGAATTGTTGCTCAATTCTTCTCGACTCTGATTAGTATCCGATTACGTCAGGCTTAGAAGGTACAGGAAATCTAACCCACATAAACCTTTACATCCTAATGGAGAACATACCTGTTGAGGATCCAAAGTTGGCTGGAGAATGTCCTCAGAAACGCACCCTCGGCTCGGGAGAGGTCAGAGGTCACCGGATGAAAAAGTAGAGAAGAGCAACGGCGGCGGCGGAGAAGAGGGCTGAAAAGAAGGGAGAAATGTTTAGAAGAATGAAAGAACAAGAGACTCTTTCCTAGTCGGGGGAAGAAGGAATGATGGAAAATTGGCCAACATTTGTTCCGTCTTGTCCTCGACTGTTCGCTTCTGTTTGTATGCTGGGTGGTGGTGGTGGTATAGTTAGGGATGCCAGTCTGTTTACCATGCTCTTGGTGCATTTCCAGCCCCAGCACCACCACCACCACCGTTACAGGGTTTTAGAAGAGGGAGGAAATCTAGGAGTTCTAGGAGGGTGTTTTCAGGCAGTCGCACCGATACTTCTCCCCGAATTCCACCTGGGGAAGAAACAAAACAAGAAGGGAAGACGATGGACATTAAGCGCCACCACCAGCACCACCACTTCCGCCAGCGATTCGTCGGAATCAAGCGTCATCAAAACCGGAGGGAAGGAAGGGAGCATGATGGTTGGGCGTCATCGTGGGGGTACAGGGTCAGAGGTCACTGGAATTGACCTGGTTGGGCTGGAAATGTGGGTGGGGTGGATAAATGTTGATGAGACGAGCACCGTTTTCGACAGGGTTTGCGGGTCGATACCCGAGCTCCACCACCCTCCTATCTCCAAAAGTTCACGCATGGTTCCCAACCCCACCCCTCTTCTAATATTTCGTAGCATAGGAACTGAGCTGAGCTCCTTGAAACTACCCGGGTGTATTCGGAGCGTCGGGGTGTACTACCCGGGTATTCCATCAGGACGTGACAGATCGATGGGGGTTTTCTTCCCTCGACGGCGACTCCTTCCTTCTTCCCCCGTCCGCCCTGTGCAAAACAGCGAAAAACTCTCCCTGGCGCCAGGCGGATAAGAAGAGCTCTGCAGAATAATAAGGTTGGCGGAGTCAAAATAAAACCGGGTAGAATTGGAAGGGAAATGACAAGGAAGGAACCAGGGCTCAAAATAGGCACAGGAGAAGACGAAATCTGGTCCAGCGATCAGGTAGAGTGGAGTGATGATGAGATGAAGCGATCTGAAGGAAAATGGAACATGATGTAAGTACAACTACGACAAGTGAAAAACTGAATACGTTTTTATAATAGTTTGACAGTGTGCCTTAGTTCGAAGTTGCATACATTTTGAATGGATTGTGGTGGATTTTGCGATATTCTTGGGAATGTGGTCGAAAATGAAGTTATAGAGAGGCAAGGGTTGTTTTTTCCCTTGGATTTGCATTTCCAAGACCATCACGTTGAGAAGAAGTGGTCTGTGGTGAAAGTTCTGCGGAAAGTGAAAGTCGAGCAGGTTCATGTTGGTGAAAGTACGCGAGGCTACTGAGCTTTCCATCTGTCGTAACAGTCTCGCACATTTTCTCAGCGCATTCAAGCTGCACGTTTCTCCGGCAAGATGGGCCGGGCATCTCGGGAAACCAAGAACAAAAAAAATCGCGTCAACCGGATCGCAATTTTTTTCGCAATGAGCTTTTTTTTAACTTTTGCATTTGCAAAAAAAAAAAACTTTACCGATTTCGTAGGGGAATTGCACGGAGCTCGGAGCACTGAGTTGTCAAGGCTCGGAGCTCGTTCAATGACTTCCGCAGTTCAATTTAAAATTCTGCATGGTTACGCATAAATGATCTGGAAGAAAACTGACTGTTTTCAATTTGAAACGCACTTTGACCTGAGTAAAGTGAAAGGGCTGAATGCCGAATTTCCGGATTTCTGTTTTATAAGAATGGTAGAATTTGGAGAGTTATTAAAGAAGGTTAAAACGGACAATATGATTCAAATAATGAAGAAAAAGTCGCCACTACCACGATCGCCACGACCAAAGACTCCGCCGCGACCTGATCAGCTGCCTCCAACACCGCCACCGCCGCCATCGTCGTCTGCAGAAAGTGTAGTAACCGAGGATCCTGAAGTTACGATAACAATTGACCAGACGGAACCACTTCAGCCAAATGGAAAAGTCACAGGGCACGTCACACTTGTTGTCAAGTCCGAAAAGATGACGCGAGGTTACTACAAAGTTTAATTGAAAACTGTAAATTTAGCCATGTCATCCAGGCCATTCAGCCCATAAATTGTTCCTTGGTTACCCAGGAGTGGTTGTTCATTGCAACGGTGAAGCGGAAGTGAAGTTTACACGCCCAGTGAGAGTCCCGCCAGGCTTAAAGAAGTTGGGAAACAAAGTGATGCCACTGGAGGATTTCAGCTCAACTGAAATATTTGCGGATTCCTGGAGATACCTCCTGGGGAAGCCTGGAATCCGGGAGTACAAGCTCACGCCCGGGACAATACCCAAGCTCCCATTTTCCTTTACCTTACCGCCAAAGTTGGCTTCGTCGTACGTTGGGGTGGACGGGCGGATAGAGTACCGAATAGAAGTAAAGGTCAAAGGATTTGGAGAAAAGGTCAAGGACCAGGTCACCACTGCCATTTTCAAGGTCGACGTCCCCGTCAATCTGAATGACTTTGCCGATGCCTGGTGTCCAAAGTCCATCGCTGCTCGAGAATCCAAAACGACCCTGGGCATATACCGAGGCCTTGTTGGCTTCGTCCTTGAGATCAAGCGCTCAGGGGTAGTTGTTGGGGACACGTTGGATTTCATCGGGGAACTTGCCAATACGACCAAGGACTGGAAAGTAGAGGGGGTTGAAGTGCGTCTTTTCCAGGTAATCGAACCCGTCGCACCCTGTCGCGGTGCTGTTTTTGCTGCTTACATCCGGAAACTGATCTTCCTGATTTGTTTTTCTTCCAGAGTGATCTCTTTGCGGCAGGTGGAGAAAAGATATGGAACAAGAAATGCATTTGGGAGGGTAAGTACGCTGGAGTCGAATGTGGACGAATTCAAAACTGGAGAGGAACGATTGGTCCAATTCCTGAGTGCCCACCCACCAATCTTGGAGGATCCCACCTCATCCGCCTCTCCTATTGGATCCAGGTACTTGACCTTTGACTTTGTCACAAATTCCATGACTTCTGGCGCTGGAACTTTTAACCTTTCACCGTTTAATTATTGGCTAGGTGTGCATGCTGTATCGAAAACCGTGTGTCAAGGGAGAGCAGGCGCTGGTTGAGGTCGGTGAGATCGTGGTAGGGAACATTCCCTTTGACGATGAATTGATGGAGAAGTACCAAGAGGAGGGCGAGAAGGCCCGCCAGCGTCAAATTCTAAGGACTGGTGTCCAATACCGCGGGTCAATTGACTCAATCTTGGGAGAGGTGCCGACTTTGAGCTACTTTATCAACTTTAGTGAGGCAATCCCTCGTCTCAAGAATTCCCAAGAAGATCGTCATCATGACTCATCAGATGACTAAAGGTCA
Source organism: Anurida granaria (assembly GCA_034694825.1). Lineage (NCBI taxonomy): Eukaryota > Metazoa > Arthropoda > Collembola > Poduromorpha > Neanuridae > Anurida > Anurida granaria. Next base: position 14,925 of record JAQIWD010000662.1, read on the forward strand.
ACTTTGTGTAAAGTTGCAATTCTCTTGTAAAACTCATAAAAGTATTTCTTGTACATGTAACTGACCTCTGACCTGTTGAGACTTTCCAAGGTCTCTCTACCTTTGCTCGGCTCGGGATGTAGGGTCGCAAGTTTGCATTTCAAGTGGTGTTACCTAACCGGAGCACTAACTGCCATTCCAGAATGGAAAGTAATGTGACGACGAAACTTTGCAAATGATTCTCTTTTATGACTCTACTACACCTTTCCAGGAGTGTGAAAACTGCATAAGAAAGCGGTTAGGAATTCTAATCCTGGAGACTCTGGAACAAATTCAGATGTGTCGGAGGAAACGACGCGCTTCCAAGTGTCAGGACTCGGGCGAGCCCACCCCAAATTTAGCACGTCGTTTCCAGGCCCCTGAAAGTCATTTCTGGGTTATTAAAAGTGAAAATTAGTGAAAGTGGAGAGAAAGTTTACGTTTTTAGAACGTAGCGCGTAATTCCACTCCTCGAAAGTTATCCTACCGGTGATTCTATTGCCAATTTCTAAATGCAATTTGACACGGATAGTGAAGGAGTTCTAAGGGGCCTTTGGTGAAAGATGAGCACTTTTCTTTGAAGTGGAAAAGGAACTGTGAAATCTGGTCAAAGCAATTTAAGGTGGGATCCTTTGAGACTTCCAAATCGACGGGTTCCTTTTGCTTTTCCAGGCTGCCGGAGTGACTCTGGCGACGGGTATTGTTGAAAGGTTTCCTGGATGTCATCAGGCGGTGGTGCTAAAAGATTCAAAACCCACCATACCCCCACCCTTTCAGCCTGAATGAATTTTCCACTTTAAAGGCCTCCAGTTTCTCCATTTTGATCTTTCTCCTTTCTCCACTTTCTTCCAGTAGGGAAAGCTGCTGGAGAAGAAAATGAGTAGTAGAACGGGGATAAAAGGAAATCATTGTCTCAGTAGTAGTGCTACGAGCGAACGCAGCAGCCGGGTAAGAGAAAATAGACTGTCAAAAGCATCCTTTTCCGGTGTCTTAATTCAATGTCCGTCCGTTCGTCCATCGTCGTCCTTCCGTGCAGCCACTCCCACCTAAAATCCACTACAGACTTTCACTTTTCTACTTTCCCTTCTTCTTTTGCTCCTATTTCTTGTTTTCCTTCCTTTTCCTAGTTTAGCAAAGGGCTGATTGAACTCTGGAGAATTGTGACAGGAGGTGGAAACGAACCCAGGCGCACCACATAGTCCACCACCACTTGACCATCTGACAAAATGAGAAAAATTATTACCAACCAATAGGAAGTTCCAGGAAATTCCAATTTCCCGACCCATCCAGGGACAAGTGGACCAAACGGACGGCGAAACTGGACAAGGACAAGGACCAAATGTCATAAACCAACCACACGCTCAAGTGGGGACTTTCACTTCAGCTGGACATTCCAATTGGACCTGGAGAAATCAGCTTGCATTTCTTTTTCGAGTGCCGCCACCATTTCCTTTCCTGTTTGCTCCAAAATTATTGAAACTAGAACGTAGGCTGGATTTTCGTTTTCCTGGAAATTATTATCGCTGGGACTTGAATTTTACAAAAGGAAAATTCTGTAAAGGGAAAGTAGTCCTGGAGAAAAGGGGTTTGATGCCTGGACGTTCCAGGCTGGAATGAATGAATGAACACTAGGGGGTCTTCAATGAGTGTTTATTTCTGTCATCCCTTTGATCTCCCCTTCATTTATTAAAGGAATTATTAATCCCTCTACCCACATTTACACAAGGAAAGTGAGGTCATTTATTAAATTTATCATGAATCATTAATTTTGGGATTAAAACCAGCGATTTTAGAATTCTAGGTACAATTTGCAAGTTTGCAATGAGATTCTCCGGGCCCAGGATTCCCAATCAGAAATTCTTGAGAAAAATTAGGATTTCGTGAAAAACATTTCCTCGAACTTCTTTCCCCAACTTTCTCCTCTCCTGGAATTCTCCTGAAAAAGCGGAGATTCTTGTCAGATTACGTTGATTATGAGTCGTCGATTTCTGTCACCAACAGCAGGGGGTGTTGGTGACCCCGCAACCCTGAAATGTCAAGCTTAATCTGCACCAACCTACTTTTTGGGTCGTTTACTATTCCACTAGCACCAGGATTAACGCTAATTTGATTTACTCCTTTTCACCCTCAACGACACGCACGCACTTGGAAGGTTCAAAGAAGGAAACGTGAGTTGAAAGTTGTGGTGGCCACTTGAAGTGAATTAAGATCGGGGGAAACAAGGCGTTTCATTTTCAGTTTAATCCCTCGACCGACTCCACTTTCAACCGCCTTGATACCCGCCCGGGTCCTAAGTCCTACAGCACTTCCGTACACCGTCCCTTAATTTGTACACGACAGCCCAACATTTTCCACGGTCAGTTGCCCCCCACCGCTTAACTCGACTCATTTCATTAACTATTACAAGGGGCTTAGCCGTCGCGGTTCTTCGCAAATCTCAGTCCTTCGTTAGCTCAAGTGTGCCAAATAGTTTGGAGTAACATGCGAAATCCTCATCATCCCAACAAAACTTTCTTACGCGCTTAATCACAGGGGGACTGGAAAATGGGGGAAAGAAAGCCTGGGCTCCACACCTTTTCGGTGTTGGTTCTCATCAGGAATGAATTTCTGTCGTTTCCAGTATTCCTTTCATGTGAACTCATTAGAAAGGGAATTAAGTTGATTGAGAATTCTGGGATACGGATTTCGGGGCCCTTTCACCGGGAGGGGGAGACTTTCCCCAGATTTCTCTTGATTTTCGGATCCCTTGAAGGGAAATCGGACCTAGTGAACCGTTAAGAGTTAAATTAGAGAGGACATTTCCGGGTGGTTGACAGAGACAAATGAGAAGATTAGTAATCGAGTCCACGGGAAATGGGTAATATGATCAAAGGGCCTTAAGGTAACGACACCCAACCTCCATTGATCCATCATCATTAAGCTCCCTCCTCATTTCCTAACAAACCAATTCCTCAGATTTAGACGTATAAATGTGGAATATTTACCAAGAGACGAGGCATTTTAGCAGGCAGTAATCCGATATCCCTTGCGTCAATTCCGAAATTGCGGCAGAGGAATTAGGCGCGCCAGAGTTCTTTGCAAACTGCTGACCACCGACTGCATCGGGATTCTGGAAAAACGTGCTGGAGAAAATGAACAATTGCTAATTTACAACAATGAAATTTCAAAAGGGAAAAGAAAAGTAGGACGAAGCAGTTCCATGAAATCGATTTGTGAATTTATTCAGCTAGAAATCCGAAGCGTTGGG
>JAQIWD010000663.1:0-18188 GCA_034694825.1 Anurida granaria
GGTCGAAGAATGGCCACTGTAGAATTCCGGCTGGAATGACCATTTGATTACTTGTAGGAGTGTAATAAGCGTTAACGGTGGGCGGTGTCATGCCCCATTTGGTCCTGTTTACAGCTTGTGATAATTTTTCCAAGTTCTGTAGTAGACTAAACTGACTAACTCGAATGTTATTTCCAAAATAATCCGCCTCATTAATTTCAAGCTTGGTATATTTGGCATCCAATTGGTCTGGGATGAGAATGAAATCCGGATAACCAATCATGTCTGTGATGGCCGCCGCTTTCTCCCTTGCCAAATTCCGTGTCTCCTCGTCCATCCATTTCAATTTCCATAGATTCCGTTGGAATGCGGTCCGGATCTTTTCAATCATTTCCTGTGCCAGGGGTTTGGCTTCATTCTTGAATGTTTCCCGGATAAACATGGCCCCTACTGCAAATCCCATATTGTTGTTCGCATCCGTCACACAAGTTCGCCAAATCTCTTCCGTCCCTGGAATATTTAATGCATTTAGTATTTCACTTAGCAGTGCTACTGCTCTCAGAGAGTGTAGGAGAGCCATGATTCTAGATTTTCAATTTAAATTACCATCTGACCCCAGAATTGCTTTTCGTAAAATCTTCTCCGCCTCCCGGAAAGCCTTGGATAAACAACTCGTGAGTGTTTTGACGGTGTGCCAAACGAGGTAGTCATTGATGACAGTCTTCCCTTCTGTTGTGTTTAATTTTGATTGGATTAGTTCTGACATGTTTTGGAGGTATTCAGGCGCATAAACTACAACGACATCCTCATCCTTAATCTCTTGATTGACTCGGCGGAAGGCGTTGTTGAAATAATTTCGCCAAGATACCTAACGAGATCACAAAAAAAGTCTCATTAAAGGGGTGAAACAAAAAGTGCTATTCGGCAGTAGTTTAGGAGAAACTTACGACTGGAGAAAGTAATTGGAGTTCTGAAATATTCTTTGCGTGGTACAGCTTCTCATCATCTCGTCTCTCTTCCGGTGGGATCGTAATATTTGCTAGTTCCTTTTCAAATGCAATTATATTCTGAAGAGCTGTAATGGTGGCAGTGTCATTCGTCGCACCCAATAGCATGACAACTCGAGTCATGTACCTCAGATAGGCGTCCTGGACATGGGCGTGGGTAGAGTTAAGGTAGTAATCCCGAGTTGGAAGTGTCAGACCCCCTTGATCCAACTTGTAAGTATAAAATTCTCCATTAAAAAAAACTTTCCATTCTCACCATTTAATGATAAATGCAAATAAAGTGTAAGTCGTACAAAGAAGAAAGTGAAAGGAAAAGACAGTTACCTGAATTACATGTTTGGATGAATTCCGATCATCCTCGCCAACAGCCCAGGAAAATAGTCCACCCATGTTATACTCATTGTGTAGTAAATTAAGCTTTGTCTGAAAATCCCATTTCTCCAGGGAGAAGCCCGTTCCAGGGCTAATTGACCAACCTCCGAGTTTTGTCAACAATTGAATCATGGGCTCACTGCCCAGTTTCTCTTGGATCTCATTCTTATCAATGCAGGATTCGTAGTACCACTGTGCCTTCCGCTCTCCGATGCTGTAATTACTTTTCTTTTCTGCAGAGGAAAGGTAAAATAAAGTAAGTAAATATAAACATTACAGAGAGAAAGTACTTTCACTTTCACTCCATTCGGGATTTGAAGGATTAATTTTGGTATTAGATATTAATTTTGCTTAATCTTAGCTTTCCGTAAAGCCGGAAGCTCTATAGCTCTTTTGCTAACCAAAAACAATTAGCAGAGTTTATCTTGCTGGCATTCGTAGGAAGTTTTAATTCATTTTCTGCCACTTTACAAAGCGACAGAACATCAAGGTGGGAACAGCTTTGGAAATTAGTAATTAAAATAGATGTGCCCTTGCCGGAGGAAATGAGTTTCAAATTTTCATTTTACCTAAAGCTTGTTTGATTACAAGTTGATTATCCTGCCAGAGTTTCTGGAAAGTACCCCAGGAGGCCTGGAAATAGTACCAACAGCATTGTGAAAACGTGATAACATTGTGCCATTGTACGATTGACGCTGCGCGCCGCGTCTCAGAAGAAACGTCCTAATTTTGGAACCCAATTATATTTACTTTAAAAATTATAAAGTTACTTAACTTTCCTTCTGGAATTGGATTCGATCGAACCCAACCACCGCAGGCATACTGGAAAAATTAATGTGGATCAAATTATTATGAAACGAAGAGGTAATAAAGGAAAGTGAAAAGTGTTTGGGGGGAGAGATATTTGTAGTACCTGATAAAAGTCTTGACATGGATCAACACTTAAATCCATAGAAGTCAACATTGTGGATGCAATTTTTACACAGGTCGGGGTTAAACAAACTGGGCCTAATAAATTCATATAGTTTAAAAAGCAAATTATGCTGGTTCGGGTAATTGGAAGGAATTAGTTGGGACTGAATCAGAATCATGTCTTACCGTTCTGAGCATCATTGTGCAAAATGTTGTACCAAGTTCGGTATCCCTTACTCATACACGCCAAAGAAATGGAAAGGATAATTAATGTTAGGAACGAGAAGCCGAGTAGGAATTTCTCCAATTGACTCCGGGCCTTCCAGATCCCAAGAGGCTGGAGAGGTAATACATGCGTCTTCAAGTGGTTATTGTCACTGTCATTCACGTGGACCGAGTCCTCTTCTTCTGCCAAATCCGCTCGCTTATACTTGGCCATGTTTGCTCTAATAACAAGAATAGGAAATGAAACTATGAGAAATTCAATTAGCAACTGCGTCCCTTCCTGATCTTCTTCCTTTTACTTTCTCCAAATTATATTCCCATTCCTTTTACCCAAGGTCGAAAATGGGAAAGGGGTTACGAGACCTACTACTCTGGTACAATTAAGAACTAAAAGCCAAAAGCAAGCAGGATGAAGTTCTAAATTGAATCCAATTTTGTTGGCACTCCATCCGAAATGCAAACCCCAATTTCCTCAATTACTTCCAAGTAAAAGGCAAAGAGTAGAAATACTAACCAAAATCCAGGAAGTGAGTGTTCAAAATTATTGAAAGAAGCTTTCCTGTCAAGTCTATTGCCCCTTTTCCAATTCCAGAGACTGAGACTACTCAAATAGGCATTCCAACTTCGTTTTTTAGCCAAGTAGCGTCAGCGACGGTAAAAAGTGGATGATGAGCAGTACCAGCGCTCTATCTTTGTGTAGGCAGGCGTTAAGTTTCTGGTCTTATATCATAAATAGATCCGGCTTCCGCTGCAGTATCTTTTCCATTGAGCGTCATTAACTCATTGTCATCCTAATTCCCTTTTGTAACCGCAGTAGCATGATTCCATAATATAAAAAAAGAACCCGGAATTAATTGGATCAAGTTTCATTCTACATTTATTATGGGAACTTTGCAATTTATTTTAAATTTTAAACTTTAAATTTTAAACTTTTTAGGTCGAGTTTTTTTACGTAATAGTTATTGCTAACTTGCTTTCACAGACCAAAGCTTATTCTTTGTAATCGAATCGTCATATTTCAACACCTGCTATGTGGACTTGTATTATTGGGTGTAATATCCTTATTACACTAATTGTGTATTACATAAGTGGTAACTGAATCCACGAAAAGGGAAGAAACGGATGGGACGGAAACATATTATGCATGTAGATGAATAACAGCGGAAGAAATCGATTATTTACAAGCATCGATCATACTACTCCTCCGTATATTTGCCTTCCATTAAACTTCTTTTCGTGTTCTTTTTTTTGTATAAATGACTATGGAGGCTGTTAACATTTATCAGGGTAACTTTTCTTTTTCTGCGCACTTTATAGAGATATTTTGTCGGAGGTAAATTGAAGTGAAAGTCGAAGCGATAAATTTGTTGGCAAGCATTTTATTGTATTTTCCAAATGTTTAGAAGGTATAAATGACGTTGAGTCAAGGATTTGCTGCATGCCAATCTGTTGTAGGAACAAAAAATAAGGAATGGAGCAAGCTAGAGATATTTCACAGATGCTCCTGAAGTTGCAGCAACTGCCAAGCTTCATCAACTCAAAGGGGGAGAAAGGAATTTAAATTGGAGATGAATTTCATACATTCTAAGTGTATATTACCCCACGTACTTTCTGCTCAAAATTTACAACTCAATTAAAACCTTTTCTAATTTGTATTTCTTATTTGAAATTGCGTCAGAATTAAGTAACACCCATAGAAACTTACTTTCACTTCTCCGCCCGTGGGAACTTTCTCCAGACTTCGGAACCGGAAGGAAGTGATCAATTGGCGACAGGGGAAATTGATTTAAATTGTTTTAAAGCACATGTTCATGTCCTCCGCCAAAACATATTTGTGTTGTTTGGCAATCCTTCACCCCCAAATTCAAAACTCAAATGCTGAACATTTTGAAATTGATCTTTGCAAAAACGAATTCACGAGTTCCGTCTATCCAACTCAGGTTTTACAGAGTAAATGCACAAAGAACAGTTGGCAGAAGAGACTTTATAGCAAGAGTTGCGTAAAATCTATGTGTACGCCGCTGCCTCTCTCTGACTGTGGCCCGAGTGTGCCGGAGTACCACGGTAGTTTCATACTCCGGGCATCAAATAGCAGAAATGAACTGAAACCTCGGAGATTCGGAGCCATTGCAAGGTTACCACCCGGATTCGGTTCAGTCGTGACGTCTCCGGAGAAACTCTTCTTCCAAAGTTAAAACCAAGCTTTTGAAATCAAATACGAAGAGGAAAGGACGGTGAAGGACGCCATGATCTTGTCAAAATTGTCTCCCGGAGTGTCACACTTCACACGAGAGACAAATACAAGACATCACCACGACCAACCTCTCCGGACGCCTTGAATTTAATATTGCTGTATTTCATTTCAACATTTCTGGAAAAACCAATTTCAGCACAAAACTTTTCACTTTAATCCACTTAAATGTTTCATACGCGGCCAACAACGGGTGGGCGATACTAACTAGGAATAGACGTATCAAACCTGTAAAAACTTCCATCAGGCTGTACTATATTGCATATCTACTTTGTGTACGTCACCTTTGACCTTACTATGCTTTCCTTGCGTTTTTAAGTTTACTCTCGTTACAGATAAATTTTTTATTACGGATTTCCCACTGAACCTGAAATGATAAAATTGTTTGATGTTGAAGTTCAATGTTTTAAGCACTGAAATGAATGGGATGATATTGTGCAAAGTATAGGTTTGGATAGAGAAGATGTCTATATTGGTACCAATCTTATTTGTAATGTAATTCTATTGGAAATTGTATCTTTTATCCCCAAACATGGACAATGAAAATAACATGAGTTTCATAATCGTAAAAAATGAATTCCAGTTGGAGAGTGCTCCATATTTGCCAACTTAAGAATAATGAAGATGAAAATTATTTTACCATCAATTTGAATGAAATGTAGCGTGCTAACTTCTATTAAGTGATATCATAAGTGCAAAAACCTTGGAGATAAATTTAACCTAATTTCCCAGTCCCAAAAATGGTTCTCAATGGCCAGTAGAATTCCTCCATGGCTCGGTGTTCTCCTGGGTTCATTTTCGATTAGATTCACTTTGACGTCTTCTAGTATGCTAGCAATTACAAGTCTCAATGATAAAGTTGGAAATAATTCAAGGGATTTATCGGCTTAAATTTCTCTCCGTGTATGTGTATCTCATTGCATTTCGAAATTAAATTTATTAAGCTGCTGAAGCTACTTTATGCTTTCAATTTTGTCGTTCCGGGTTTTCCATCAAGAACACCCAAAAGCATAAAAATGACTCCCATACAACTTTGAATCTGTGACGTTTCCCTGCCAATTAGGCAATGTCAAGGGTGAAATTTGATTTGTCCAAGCCAGGGTTACTGTATACTTGGACACAACAATGCATTTTTTTCAGTTGTAAATGTTTTAAATTACACCTTGCCATATATCCATCCATCCGTTGTTTCCAGTGCTCCAATATATTCAGTTTACGGTGCAATGGGATTTATAGTGAATCACTTCGTGTTAACCTTGAGTTCTTTCCTACACTCTGGAATAGTTAAGTTACGCTGCCGAGGAATAAATTCAATCCCAGTGACGCTGTTTGCGAGACCTCCCCGCAGCGTTTCGTTGTAACCCAGTAAAACATACTGGCATACGAACTAGCGAAAATTCCAGAAACGCCATGAAAAACGCTTGAAATCTAATATCTCCATCTTAAGTTTCAGTTACAGCTAATTCGTTGAAAAGTAGAAAAACGTTTCTAGCCGTGAGGGAGGGTTGGGAGTCCTTTACCTTTTCATCCTGATCTTTGTTTAGGTTTCAATTTGGGGGTAGGAGGAAGCCCAGCTGCATACGAGTAGAGACGTAGAGACGATAACAATAGAAATAGGATCCCATTTCTATCCCCCATCATCATCAACAACCCTAAAATCCATCGTATGCTGCTGGGTACTTTATGCCTTTATGAATATTTCCCTTTCGTTGGGTATCCTTTCAGATAATATAGTCCCTGAATTTGAAGTCTCAAGTCCTCTTCTCTGTAGGCAGTTGGATAAAAGTGTACAGAAGGGGAGGTTGGCGACTTTAAACAAAGAGCTCTCGAATAAACATTTATGTGATAACTTCCTCCAGTAGTCATCCCTGCGAAAAAACAAACAATTGAAATGGTAACGGTTTTTAAACATAACTTACAAGCAAAATTTGAAGAGTTGGAATTATTTTATTTAGCCAAACCCAGAAGATCGGATGGAACTAACAGATCTAGGAGAACGAGTTTACCCTGCAGAACGAATTCTGGATAAGAGGGTAGAAAAACGGGTAAGGGGAAATGTTAGGTCATCAAACATTGGGATTATTAAGTAAATTTACCAAATTGTGCAAGCAGGGGAAAATTGAATATTTCGTCAAATGGAAAGGATGGACTTCTGCGTAAGTAAAATAAATTAAGAATTGGTGAAAGATCGAATTCGCATTGCTTCAATTTTAGACACAATACTTGGGAACCGGAAGGGAATATTTTGGATGAAAGATTGATACAAGCCTTTGAATCCACATTTAAGCCTCAGCCTCGGCAAGCGAAGGGAGCCAAGCGAGGACCGAAACCGAAACATAAAAAGGTATCAAATTTCGGTAACCAAAAAATTCAGCTAAATGAGAAATTGGCCTAACTAACTAATGATTTCCTTCTTCTAATAATGCTGATTATCAAAAAGGAAAAAGCGAAGGAATCCTCCCTGACTTCATCAAAGAAACGAAGGGAAAGTCTTACCGACCCTCATTCCCCGTTGAATGAAAACAAAAGTTCAAAAGTGAAAACGGAGCAGAGCGACAGGTAGGTCTAATTAATTTCACAAAATTTTATTTTGGAATAGAGAACGGAGTCTGAATAAGCCCTTTCGATTTACAGTAAATCCGTCAAGGGACGAAATTCCGAGTCACAAGAAAACAAACGTGGAATAAGTCTAGAGAAGAAGATTCGAATTGATAAGGAAGCTCAGGAAGAACAAGATGCTTCACGGCTACCGCGCATCGAACGCAACTTGTTACCAAGGACGCCACTAGAAGAGCAGTTTCCAATACCAGCACAATTTTGGCTCCAGAGACAACCGATAGCGGACCACGTTGTCATTACGGATGTCACAGTCAATTTTCGGACAGTCACAATACGGGAGTGTCCAAACAAACTCGGATTTTTTAGGGAATGAGAGACTGTGGATTATTAGATCGAGATAGAAATGTTAAAGGAAATGCAGCCTTGTTTAGTTCGTAATTGTATAAACGCTGGTGGCCCACCACCGTCTATTTTTTCGTAAAGAATGAGTTTATTCCCAGTAAAACAAAATAATATCTGAAATTTTACACTAATTCTATTCCAACCGATTTTAAAGCAGCGGTAGACCACTCTGGAAATTTTTTTCCTGGATATATCCCAAACATAAACTCACGTACAAACTCTGGAAACTTGGAGTCTATGATACTCTCACGAATTTTACTCATCAGGCGCATCTGTATAAGAAAGAACAAAGTGATAGTGTTAGAGTACGATTGTTTCTTGATAATTTGAGATTTGAGTGCAATGCAATGCGAACTTGGAAGGTTAAGTTGTGGATGCTCAACAAATGACATGCAACAGCCTCGTGTGTAGAAATTGAATGGATGTAAGCCCTCGTGTACGTTTTACAAGTAGAGCAGCGACAATTTTCATCTATGGGCGAGTAGTCTTGAGCAAACTGTTTACTTTTCAAGCTGATCTGTCCACTGAATAGAAGCGCCGTCCCAAACCTCTGGAAACAGAAATTAGAATCTACTTTCTTAAACGGTGCGAACGCCGAGGTTTGCTCATAACCGAGCAAACATCTCGTGCTCACAACTTACCGCAGTTCGTGTCGGGAAGACGCAGTCGAACATATCACACCCAAGAGCCGAACAAACGACTAGATCCTCACTAAATCCAACTCCCATCAAATAACGCGGCTTCTCCCTTGGCAAAATGTCCGTTGAAACTGAGACCATCTTCCAAAAGTCATCCTTCGCTTCACCACCACTGTCCCGAAATTTTTTATATCTTATCAAATTCTACGAAACGATGAAATTTCAAAACATTCACCTTAAACCTCCAATGGCAAATCCCGGAGTGTTGCGCTTGATAAGTTCGTGGGCACATTCTTTTCGTAACTCCACATCCAGTCCTCCTTGAACAATTGGGAAGAGATTTTGACGCTCTGGATGTTGATGAGCAGCGATGCATCTGTCCAGCCACCGTATTGTCCTTGATAGAAAATAAAAATGCTTCAGTAAACCAGACGGTATCGACGGGAGTTGGGTAGGTGTGGAGGTAAATATATTCAGATATTATTCACGTTTAAAATTATATTACGTACCTGTGCATTGCCTCCACAACACGGGCGGGGTCGGGGGTGGTTGAACTAACAACGTCATCTAACTGCATTATAATGTCTGCGCCAATTTTGTTTTGAATGTGGATGGATTCTTCAGGCGTCAACATGCACTCTGAACCATCATAAGGACTTTTAAACTTCACCCCTTCCTCTGTGATTTCAGCCAATTTCTGGAGAGATACCATTTGAAAACCACCAGAATCCGTGAGCAGATTTCCCTTCCAATGCATAAAATTGTGCAAACCTCCGGCATCATCCAACAACTTCGGCCCCTTCATAAAGAACAATTGTTTAAATTCAGTTCCGCAACCTTTGTTCGATCGAGGTTCGCCAAATCAAGTGTGGATGGGAAAGTGGATTCTTACAGGGCGGTTCCCTAAATGGTACGTGTTGCCTAATATTAGGTGACAATCCAACTTCTCCAATTGGTCTGGAAGCATCCCCTTCATTGTTCCCTATCAATTTTCAAGAAATGAATGAGTGTTCTTCACCTTATGTAAACTGATTTATAGAGAGGACAGAGGAGGTACAATTCTGGGAGTGCTTACCTGAGTTCCTACTGGCATAAAGCACGGTGTTTCAATAACACCATGTGGCAGCGTCATTAAACTTGTCCGTGCCTTAGTTATAGGACACTCCGCCAAAATTTTAAAGGTCAATGCTGCTGACGACATTTTCTGGATCATCAAAAAAATCTTGAATAGAATTAAATTTCAATGTAAGATTTAGCCGACTTATCAGAAATTGATTTCCCGCCTCTTTTCTTTCCATTATTCTGTTGAGAAAGCACGTGGATTTTGAAATTCACAAAATAAATAAAAATAAACGCGGTTGTTCCTTTAATTTTTATCTGGGATTGCGGCATCTTGTCAACCCTGTCACTGGCTCTAGAGCGCGTTGACGGGTAATTGACGATGACCTCTCCGTTATTCTGTCAACAACTCCAATCAATTAAGGTAAAAAACGCAGGAATAACTATTTAATAAAACTTACCGAATTTGCTCCCACTACACGAGTCGACAAAAAACAACCGCAAAATCAAAGAACAAACTACAGGCGAAAAAGTCAAATTGAATGAAACAAAATCTAAACAATACAAACAAAATGTTTAGTCCCCTAGAGTTGCGAAAAAAGTTCTACTCACTCCTGTCACCCTGTCACCCCCCTCCCCCAAGTATTATTTAAACTTTTTTAACTTCAATTGAAATTATTGATTAATAATCTTATTAATGAAAAAATCGTTACAAACAGTGTTAAATGCCTTCCGGTTCGTTTTAAACTGTAAAACTATTTTAATTGAATATCAAATGCAACAATAATTCTTAAAGTCGTTAAAAGAAAGGATTAAGATCTGACATAAGCCAGTGCAAATATTTAGTTCTTCAATTAGTTCAATTTAGTTTAGTTCAGCCCTTCCATCCTATCAGTCTTCCAAAACCTTCTGACAGGGAACAACATTGTTAGCTTGCCTAGGAGTGGCACCATTTGCGTTTTGAGTGACATTCAGTTATAAAAAAGTTCAAATGCTGAACGCTCTTTTTCAGGAAAAGCCAAAATTTGGAGCAAAATTTATTTTCGAAGATTTCAACAATGTCTGGAAAAGTCGTGGCAGACTATAATGAATTTCAAAGGAAACTGGATGTAGCATAACTTAGCATTATTCTAGTGAACCAAATGTCCGACAACTTGTCTAATTTATCAACCGCATAATCCTCATCTTTCTGGACAGAACAAAATCGGATATCCCCGGGTGGGATGAAAACGACTAAATATGCCCGCTCGATCTGACAAATCGCTAATTGACCCTGAACTTGGTCGTAAACGGAATGATTGTCATTAATTTTCGGTTCCTTGTTCGAAAATTCTTTTCTTCTGCCATTTCATGAACGGTCTTATGCTGGACAAATGCTGCATAGGGGCACTTGACCTCAACTAATGTCAACTTCCCGTCGATCTTCAACAGGTGGTCTGGGGTTGCTCCAAGATGTGGCCACATGGGATTCACGATGAGTCCAATTGGCGAATGTTGGACAGTTGAGGTGGGAAAGGCGGTTTTAAGAAACAATTTAATTGCCATTGGTTCATATTTGGTTCCATGGTTGGTGGCGTCTGATTTGAACTTTTGCCGCGACCGGAAATGTGCAGCATGGGCGTCCGTGGTAGGCCGCATATGAAGGAATTGGTGAAAATTGGAAGCCGTCAATCGGTACCGCCTATCCGCGTCCCACTTGCTCATCCTCTCTGCTTCCCTCTGTGACTTCGGCTTCTTCCTCGTTGCATCTTCAATTGCACGTGCTCCAATCACGTCCACCGCGATGTGAGCCTCGTAGAATTCCTTAAGAACGTTCACGGGGTTGTTGCAGATGTACGGTTTTCCATTCCGTTCAAAGTTCTCAAATGCCTTGATAATGACGAAGCAATTGGCAGAGGTAAATTTCACAAAATTTAACGAAAATTAAAGTGTGTTTTACAATTTTCTAACTTTGTTCACATTTGATTGGTGGCTTTTTTAGGGGAGCTGGAAGTTATGACGCTGGGCCAGGTAATGGCTAACCTTCCACCATTACCTACGCCTGTAAATCCTACCTTGGATAACCCTTTCATAAAGTTTGGCAAGACTACCACAAAGGAATATGGAGAAGACGATGAGGAATTTCAAGAAGAAGATGAGTGTGACAATTTGGACTATGATGATGATGTGGATGCGGAACTCGAAGATGCCAATAAGAAAAAGAAAAAGAAACATCACCCGAAGCATATTAGGGCCGCTGTGGAGAAGATCCTTGGAAGGACCATTAAGAAGGCTGAATACTTCTCCGCCTACAAAGAGGTCATGGATATGGAGGAGGTTGACGTAACGGTAAATGGTGTACGAGTCGTCAAAACACTATCTCAACCATCACTTAAAGTCATAGCACCAATTTGTCATAATCATTATGATATTTGCCCAGGTAAATTATTCAAAATTTTACTGCCATAAAAGGTAAATTATGGTTTAAAAAAAAACTTGTTTATTGCTTGCAGGGTGTTATCATTATGGTGACAACTTCCCATTTTCAGCAGTGGATGGCTTTACGTTTTGTGGAAGGTGTGGGCCTTCCAAATTGTACATTACAGTGGAATTCACGCGTGAGTTTAATGGAACCACTTACAAGAAAATCCGTTTGGTTCACCGGGCACATCATTCCTCCATGGAAGCAATGTTAGCAACAAAAGTTAAAATGGTTATTAACAAAAGAAAGATGTTCGCAAGGGTGTTCCCAAAAGAATATTTACACTGGAAACTCTCACGATTTCTATCAATCACCACCACCAAAGAAGAGGCTCACCATGTCAAATCTTCATATCAAGTGAGGCCTGCTGAATGAACGAGTGTTTCTGATCAATTGATAATTAATTGATATAATATTTTCTTGTTTTTTAATTTCAGACCGCCAATTTGCTGGAGAGAATCCTCAAGTGTATACCGGTTGAGAAGGATGAATATGCCGGAGTAACATGCCCACTGAATCATGGCGATGTGACCCTTTTCTTGCAGGAAGTGGCCAAGCTTGGCATCAAGTTGGGCGTTGAAGATGGAGCCGAAGTTGAGCATTTACTTCCAAAAGAATGCAAACCAATAAGTTCCAAGAATGAATTGAGGGATGGAGAGAATCCGATTTACAGATATTATTACAAGTATCTAGGACTTCCTGCTGTGTACGTGGGTGAGAACCATAGTGCGGGTGAAAAGAATCAATGGGTTTGTGGTGGAAGTCGTTCCTGTGAGCAATACGAAGCAGCTACAATTGACCACGCGAAGCTGAATAATCTCCCAATCCCAGTTTACAATGAACGCGACAAGGTCTTTGTGTATGCAGTACCTCGCAAAAAGTCACTCTACTATGAAGCAATTGACCAACTTGCTACCACACTTGCCTGGTTGCTTGGAGTTCCAGACCCGGCATTCGGACCTCTTCATGTTGCCAATCTCATCAACATGAAACTTATTTTAAAAGAAATTAATCCAAACACGGTGAATTTGCTTAAAGCAATATTTGGCGATAAGTACAAGGGGAAACGCCTTATTTTAGAAATGTCATAAGGTAATTTATTTCACTTACACACGACAGTATTGTTGAAAAGAAGATCAAATAGGTCTGCTGGACCCTTCCTGGTAAACTGAAGTGACACTACTGACGATGACTCTGGGTCGGCCGGCATTCATTGAGTTCTGGACGCTGAGCTGACTTTTGGTCATTCATTGCGAAATTGTGACATGATTCCTGTCGTGGTCCAGGTAGGTGCAGCATCCTGCAACCTTTGTTTGGAAAAGAACAGAATGGAACATGGAGGAGCATAGAAGTAATTCCTTACCGAGATGAGATTACAGGAGCAGCGGCGGAAGTGTGTGTAGGCACGTGGATTTTGAAATTCACAAAATAAATAAAAATAAACGCGGTTGTTCCTTTAATTTTTATCTGGGTTGCAAAATCGAGGAAACTTTGTATATAATTAAGGATATCAATGCGTATAGTGCCAGTGCCACAAAAAGTTGAAACATAAAGAAGCTTGTAGTCGTTTATTCGTCCCACAAACTGTTTTACTAGGAAAATCCAGAAGATGCAGATTCATACAGCACAATCACAATCCGTCCAACCACTTGGACGACCACAACCGTGGAATTCGGAACCGGTGAAAGTTCTTCAAGCCTATGGCGACCTATTACTAGCAGGCGAAGGAAGTAGGATTTTAATATGGTCATTGAATTTCCCAAACGAACCTCCACAGATTGTAAAGGTATTCTCCGAAGAATGGTCAATTACCAGCATAAGTTGTGCGAGTTGTGGAGACGGAGAAGTTCACGTCCTAGTTACATCCATATATTTCTATCGGAAAATTATCCTTGACCCAATGAAAAAGTGCATTAAGATGTGTCCAGTGATCGAAGGACGCTACGGAGAAATTCTTGCCGGACATCATTTTGAGTCAGGAGCTTACATGGTCTATGATCAGAATAATTATGCGACGCTGCATGAGATCGATGGAGAGAGTAAAGAAGAGCAGGTCAACATCTTTGAAGGATATCTTGGAGCACCTGATCATATCAGTATCACTGGGAATTCAAAAAATGACGTTCTAATTTTTGTTGCCACTTCTTCCAGAGTGAGCATTTGTATGCTCGAAGCCAATCCTAATGGTGAAAGGAACGTTAAACCCATTTATACATTTTGCCAAGCTAAGGTTTATTCATAAAAAATATCAACTTGTCAGGAGATTGCGTTTACTGAAATTAATGTTCTATTTTCATTGAAGGGTGTAATATTTTCTGTCAACTATAATCCAGAATCCAAACTAATCATCACCACCTCAGACGACCGTTCCGTATCATTATGGAAATGGGGATTTTTGGATACAATGTCTTCGTTGTCTCCGGGTGGTGATACTGGATCTATTGAACTCCAGGCGACATTAGAAGGACATACTTCAAGAGTATTCAATGCCATCTTATTGAACGGGCATATTGTTAGCGTTGGCGAGGTGATTTCAATTATTTTTAACTTTGTTTAGAAGAATTTCCAGTTTTTTGTCAATGTCTTTAGGATTCCAATATAGTTGCCTGGTCTCTCCAAGATTTGAGCCGAAACCGTGTCATTGGGAATCACAGTGGGTCAACTGTGTGGTCTTGCACTTATCACCCTACCAGAGGAGAGATTGTAAACCGGCATTCTATCCAATGTTGATCTCTGAAATAATTGTCCTATTTATTTCAGACTTTTTTGTCTTGGTTTAGTTCACCGGCGGCGATAATGGTTCCATATTTAAATGGAATCTACCTCAAGATTTTCATGACTACGAATTGACAGGATTCTGTGACCTATTTCAGGGATGGATTTTGGATAATTCTCTCCCGAAATCAATGCAAGGTTATGTCAAGGCAATGTCATACTTTTGGCAGAAAGGGTTGAATTACTTCCTTGGTTTAATGAATGTTTAACTTTTTTCTAGATTACCCAAGAGTCGTCAGCGCTTTTGACCAATCAGCTTCCCTCGTTACCACCAAATTTGGCAAAGTACTCATTGTCGATAAAGATTCAGTACGCTACTCCAGGGAGGATCCATCCTGGGAAGATTACGCTGCATTTGCATGGTCTCCCGAAAAGGACATGTACGTTACAGGGAGTTTAACCGGCGTTGTTGCTCTCAACACGCTTCGTAAGATGCAAACACGTAAGTCCCACCGAATTGCCAATTTCAGTATTCTCTCAAAAATTGTGTTTCACCAAAATGATTATTCTTGGTTTCCAATTCAACAGATCGGGGACTTGGACTTCAGCATGGAAAAAGTGTGCATTTTAATATACCTGTCCCAGAGAAAATATTGTCCATCCATTTCCTCGGGCCAGCAGTCTTGATCATCTCAACCGTCAGTTTGTTGATCAAATATGGACTGACACGAACAAAGGAGCAAGAAATGTTGCCTGTACCTATCCTGGAATGGACCGTGAAGCAGAAGTCGAATGCAAACTGTGTCTTAGCCTGGAAGAACGTAGTTTTTGTCGGATTAGACAATGGGAAGATGAAAGTCTACAACAAAACGTCGGGACACAAGATATACGAGTTTAAGGCTCGTCATAATAAGTTTGGGGTTGGCGGAATAATTGAATATCAGGGACAACTAGTGACGGGAGGCAGGGACTCAAGCCTTAACTTCTTCTTCATTGAGGACTTCGGAGAAGTAGGGTACACTGGAATTAACCCCGTAACCCACCTGAAAACCGTCCCTCTCCCATTCCTTTGGGTTGGAACTTTAGTGCAATATAAAAGTGATCTCCTGGTTTGTGGATTTGAGTCAGTAAGGAGTCCTTGCAAGCTTTAGTCTATATTATTGATAAATTGAAAATGTCGCTTGAACTTTGTTTTCTTCAGGGAGATTTCGTGATTTATTCACTGAAACGAGAGCAGATAATTGGGAGGACGAACTGTGGTGGCGCTCATCGCATGTGGGATTTCATGTTATCGGAAAATGGGACTGGTGTATTCTCTCATATTCGATTTCGGAAGGTTCACAAAACCTGCTTCCAGTTGGACCAGTACATTACGAATGCGGTCAAGGTAAAATGGGCAGGAATTATTGAATCCACTCTTCTGATTGGTGGTTTCTGAATAATTTCAGGAAGGGTTTCATTTGGAGGATATCAACAGCGTAATTGAAATTCACAACTCCACAGATATTGCCTTAATCCTCGCATCAGGAAGTCAAGACGGCAATGTTAAAATTAGCACGTTCAGTGTTCAACACAACGGGAACAACAGAGATGAAAAGTTAGTTGTAAAGGATAATACGGAAACTATTTGTACGCACACTTCGGGCGTGATCTGCCTCCATTATCAGGAATCTAAAAGGAACTCGGAAGGATATCTGTTCAGCGGAGGTGGGAAAGCTGAACTTGTTCTCACAAAAATATACCTTGAAGGTTAATTGAAATTCTTTCAGCGCTCTTCTGTAATTCACTGGCTATAGCTGAACTTGTCTGTTTTCTTATTGCAATTTACAGGAAACAGCTTGAAGAAATACGAAAACGTTCGCCGATTTTCTTTCGAAAGCACCGTCGATTTCCGGATAATGGACATTAAATCTATTCTTCTGCCGGTCTCAAAAGGGACCAATCTGGAGCTGGGATTCGGGGGCACACTGCTTGGGTTTGCTGCTTGTTCCGATGGCATTCTTCGTATAGTTCGAGAAAATCGAAATTTCAAATTCAGCCGAACTTATTTGAAAGCTAGCGGGACCGGATACTGCCTGACAGCTCTCCAACTGGTTCAGGATGGATGCTCCCCCATGGATACAGTGAATGTGATTTGTGGTACTTCTGCTGGGGATATTGCTATTTGGACTATCAATTTGAGTCTACAAAATGAGAAGTCTGAAGATTCTTGGTTGAATAGTGGCTGTGAAATTGTTCCTCAGCGTGTCTTCAAAATAGGACTTATGCCGATTACCACCCTCGACCTTCTCCAAATTCATGGAAACACAACCTTGTTCCTCGGAGGGGACGATGGATCCCTTCATCGAATTTCGATCACCACCACCAACTCTTTCCTCAACGGGGAATTTGATATAGCGGAAAGGAATTTGACAAACGATGGGATCCTTGGATTACAACATCATGACTCTAATTTCAGGGACACATTAAGCTTAGAAGAGGTCAAAATCTACTTTGTGTCTGGGGGGAAGCTGTTCAAATCGGATGTGAATCTAGAAAATATCGCGTGTCTTAGAATTCCAATTCAAGATGGAAAGGGATTTACAATTTGTAAACGTATAAAATGCTGTAACACATTCCATGTGCCTTTTGTTAGTTTTGGGAAAGGAATGTCAGTTTTTACACTTTAAAAGTAATTATTGACCATTAAAACTTTCTTTCGGAGTAAAATTTCTATCATTTTGGCTGCGAGATAGGCTGAGCGGGAAAATTGTCATCTGCATTTATTTGCGAAATTAGTTCAGCAATTCAGAATTAATTCGCAATTATTGACAATTCAAAAGGCAAGAACAGAAGTCTGATCTTCTTCTGTCATTCTTCTGTCCCGCCCAAGCAGGTCCCAGGCTTTCCTGTCATCGCTCAGTGTCATTCCTCTTTTTGTATTCGAGTCCACAGTCCACGACGGACGGATTAGGTAAAGTCCTCCATCGTCCACCCACCTTTGACTTTCCTACTGGCAGATATTGACAATTACTCATTTTGTTTTTATTTCTCCGTAGGATTGCTCCTCGAAGACAGCCTAAGAGTCACATAGAGCGGAAATTCCTCGACTTGGGAAGTAAAGAGTTTGATTTCATTTATCCTCTCGAGCAACAACGAATTCAACCTAATAATTCAGCAACTGTTTCCAATTTGGGGACTCATTGATGATGGATCCACCACCGAGTAAGCGGTCCAACATGAAGCCACCTCCGGTAACCACATGCACATCCGTTAGATAAGGCGAAACTACTCTATAATAAAAATTCAATTTTGGTTGTTTTTGTTATTTTGTAGCAGAAGCGGCGAAGCTCAATTACGACAGTGATTTTGGAGAAAATGGGTCCTTCCTTTAATCCTAGAAAATCCCAGGATCTCCTGAAGAATCCTTCAAGCGTACGCCGGAATCAGACAGAAAGGATCAATGTTGGCCGTATTGCGGAAGAGGCAACTCCGGTGCCTAACCGTGGCAATGAGACAAAGACTGGCCGGATGAACCCGCAGAGTGCCCCAAATCATAAAGCCAGAACTGTTGGGAGATCCTTCATTCCAACACCGTTGACATCACGTGGCGGCTCATCAAAAACGGT